>VZTL01008686.1:1631-24677 GCA_013400535.1 Scopus umbretta
TTTTTTTTTTTGGTGACTTTGTAAACACAGGTACCTGTGCTCTCAGTCTTGGACATTTTAGCTTTTTTTACCTTAATGTGGAATATTGTTATTTAAGATTAAATGGATGAAAGAAGGTAGTTTTTATTTGGTATGGCAAATCCATAAACTAGGGGTTGGGTTTTTTTCGGTTTAAGAAGTTAGCAAGTGCCCCAACTCCCAGCACATCCAAGGGGGATACATTCTGTGGTATCCAAAGGATAACACCAGAGTAGGTTCCCGTTTGACTTGTGCAGAGCAGGTAGGGTGCTAGTACCATAGGGATAGGGGGAGGAGAAATATAATTTAATGACTGCTGGTGACACTGAAGTCTCCCTGGCATGCAGGAAGGTGCTGGGCTACACGTGCCAGCCCCTGGGCTCCCAGGGAGTGTTTCACAGTTAGGTACCTGATTCCTACCAAAAATGTCACTGCACTGAATTGCATCACTGGATGACAGCATTATTCTGAACAGTTTAGCCTTCAGTACTACATATGATGCTCTTTGGTAATACGATGGAAACAAGCAAAAGCCAGATTTGCAAATATGCTGTGGAGCAGAAGCAGAGAGACTCCTGATTGCCACAGTATGTCCCCCAGCTGGGAAGGCCCAGGGAAGGAAGCACAAGCCCTGATTTAGTGCTTCTGCTGAGCATTTCCATCCTCGAAGATCAACAGTGTATGGTTTGCATTTACACTCTTTGTGTGGAGAAATACCAATATCAGATGAACATCACTCAGTAAGGTGTCTCACAGCACCATATGCACGTCCCCTCCTGGCCCTTTTTGTTGAGCAGAAGGCACGTGGCCCCTGTCTTTTTTAGGGAGGAGGCTGTGTGGAGCTTTAAAGGCAAACTGTAGGAAACAGCCCACTGTAGGGAGTGGTGAGAATCTCTCTCTCATGTTTCCAAAAAAGCAGAAGTGACTTGGTTTACTCCATTTACTTCAACACCATGATGCACCTTGACAGAAAGGAGGAGCTCACCTTTGAGAGAGGAGAGTGACCTTTGAGAAAGGTGAGCGAGGATGGAGTGCTTGTCCAGCTGGTCTGGCCGGGAGCCTAGCACGGGGGTGGTGCCGGAGGAGGTCCTTGAATTATAACCTTGAGCAGCTGAGAGAGGCAGGAAAAGTGAGAGTAGCACGGATAGAGCTTGGAAAGAGAAGTAAAGTCTCAAGACTAGCTGAAAGATTTGCTAGGAATTAAAAAGTGCAAGCCCGGGAGGTGTGCTGGAGGGGGTGCCAGGTATTTTAGGACAGAGTTTTGATTTTGGCTTGGCTGCCAGCATCCCCACACTGGTGGGGATTTCTAAAGCCTTTCTACCCAAAGGCTTTAATTCACTTTATTCTGCTTGACTAATAAAAGATATCTTCTTTTAAAAAAGCTACCCTGTGTCACCACAGACACCGGCAGGTTGTGCAGGTCCCCAGGGGAATGAAGTCTTTTTAAAGACTTTGGGTGTTTCTGGATTCCCTATGGAGGGAGCAGCAGCAGAATGAAGGCAGGCGTTTGAGGGTGAAAGGCAAGGTCCCCACCGCTCCATGACCCACATAAGGGAGGGCTTGGCGCCTATCGTTTGCATAATCAGGTACTTCATACAAAGAGATTAGTTTTCTTTAATCCATAACCTAAGTAATTTGAGAAACCATCTCGGATTCCAAAGGTTGATATAGATCTGGTTTTAGGTTGGCATAAGACAAGATTATGCATGCTTTTCTGTTTAATACATATTTTAAATGTACTGTGATAATAGATCACTATCCTTTTCAGTCAGTCTAACCTGAAGAGAATTGGAGAATTTACTGTGACATTAGAGGAATGCTCAGTTTTGGTAAATTTTTCTTAAAGCATCAGTAAAGTAAAGAGGCTGATTTCTAATGAAGCTGTGTGCCTCTGAACTCATGACAGCTAAAACAATTCTGTTAGCTCACAGATTAGATTAGAATTGTAAAAATTAAATAAAATGCCATCTAGGTAAATGATCTACTACTACAGGTGTTGAAAAATGATCCTGAGTAGAAATGGTCTAGGCACCAAATGATTAAATTATGATGACAGATGATAGTTTAATAAGGTGATCATTATGAGACTTCTTGGTAGGCTTGCAATCTTGAGCGCTTCTGACAGCATTGGCTGGCGCATTTGGAGGGAAGCAGTGCGGAGGATTTGAAATGAGATTTTCATCTGAAGACTGTCAGTTTTTCAGGGATAACTGCATTGTTTGGTTCCTGTAGTACCCTGCATAAAGCTGTGTTGTCTGTCTGTATGTGTTAGGCAACTTCTTCGCATTATATAGCCTTACTGGGTTTCAAATGTCTATTTTCAAGGGTTGTAAAACAACTAGTTTTATTTCTCCTTTGTTCAGAATTTTAATAGGTTAAAAGGCCAGTGCATAACAATTAAGAACCAGTCCTGTAAGTACTGAGCACGTTCAAATCTGACTCCCAGTGTCTGTGAAAGTTGGCAGACTGACACAGGCTGATCAAAAGAAACTCCATGAAATTGGAGGAAGAGTTGTATTCATTATATCCTCAGAAACACTGAGTTCTCACACTGTTTCACCAGCAAACCTTTCCTCTGAACTAAGTGATCTTGCATTAAAGAAGAGGAAAAAGCAGCTGTTGGTCTTCAAGCAGACAGGAGTATTTTCTCTCCCAGTAGAGGTATTTGGGTTTTGACTATCAATCTATTTGCTAGAGGTACTGCAGAACCACCAGAGAGTAGCACATATTAGATATTTGATATCTAGGCCAATGCATATGATCAGATTAGAGGTGAAAGGTGCCATGATGTCAACCCACTGTTGACACTCACTCAAGTGTTTCCTGTTTTTCTTAAGATGGTTCACAGAGCACAGGTGACAGGGCAAAAGGAAGAAACTTCACATCACAATGCAACCCTGACCCCATAATGATTTTTTTTTTTTCTTCCTTGGGAAAAAGCCAAGCTTTTAAAAAAAAACCAACCCTGTTTATTTTGCAGTCTCACACGTTTTCTTCCTTTGCATTTATGAAGTTGCACATGTTCTGACAGATGCTGGCTTACCTGAGCGCCAGTGCAGATGGACAAGTTGGGAGGCAGCTCTAGGAGGTCAATCTGCTTGCATTAGGCTAGCAGACTAGTAGCACTTGCAGCATCTCAGGAAATAAATTACTTGCTAAAGAGCCAATTCAGTTTAAGAAGCCTATTGTTTCCCACAGAACACAAACTGAGAAAGGACAGGTTGCAGCAGAAGCAGCTTTACTGCCATAAATTAAACATAAGAGTGGTTTGGGGTTCGCAGTTGCTCTCCTGTCCAATTAGTGGGAGATGAGAATGAGTTAAAGACATCACAGAAACTGTAAGTCATGGCAGAATATGGCTTCACCACTGAGCTTTGTTTTCATAGGAGAATTTATTTAGATTGTCTTGTTGCTTCCCTTGATCTGAATTTAGTAGGCATAAGCACACAACCTAGAACATGAAGGTAAATATTGCAACCAGTGGAATGCCTCTCTATTAGATGGCAGAATAATTTTTACTGCTTTTCATGAGCTATATTGATTTGAGCGTAGAACTTATTAGTTGGCATCTCTAACACACTGTAGTGTTAAAATCCATCAATACAGGTCTCATAAATGCCAATATGTAACAGCAGATGCTGCTGTAATTTAGTGAATCATTATAATTTCTATTTAGTAAATCTGTTGCCATCACTGTTAATGTTTAATTTGTAACTTAGTGCATCACCCAGCACTATAAGAGGAATGAGGCTGCAAACACATTTTCAGTAAATATGATATAAATACCATGACTCCTGCTATTCAGTACATCCCATATGTTAGCTGTTGATAACTGATTTTTCTATAAATGTAGTATTGTACCCTGACCTTTAAAAGGATGAGATGTAAAATTGAGAAATTTACTGTGGTAAACATCTTTTGAAAGAAAGTAAAAAGGATCTGAATTTAGGATTGAGCAAGGGGAAAGGTTATTGAAGATAAGTATGTGCTTCTCTTAATGAGTTCTTAGGACTCGACCTGGGTTAAACAGGAAATTCTGATCTTGAGCATGCATTTGTTCAGAAGGGATATGTCTCCTGACATGAGCAGAAACGTCACGTCTTGATTTAGGTGCGTTTGGATGGGATTTCAAGAGCTCCCACGTATATGATAGTGTTGTCATTCCAAGGTAAGATTGTAAACCCTGTGAAGATACCTGGCCTAGCACGAATCTGCTGACCTCAGGTGACATGGCAGCATACCTACAGCACCACTGGCTTCCTGTGCCTCTCCCCACGGGACTTGGCTAGTTTGTGAAACCTGTTCTCCTGTGATGAGATGATTGGTGCTGACCCTGCTAGCTATTTTGCTGCTAATTCTGGTATCTTTACTTGATCTGCTCTCACGCTTCTAAATTGTGGAGGAGATAAATTTTGTGTGCTCAGGTGCCAGGAGGTGATGGTGCCCAAAGACTGGCCAGCATCCGAGGACAAATTCTGCCATCTTGCACAGCGGTCTTTCTCTGTTTTGTGGCTGACACACAGCAGTTGTGTGGCAGATGTGCATCTTCTCTCTTGCTGCATGATCCAGCTTTTTGTATATCCTCTGCACACAAACAGTGTGAAGCTGTGTGAGCACAGAGACCGTGTCCTAGGGGCTCTCAGGAAGGAGAACTGCAGGGAGAGACCTCAGTCCAAGGAAGCTGTTGTGGCAAACGGCCCCCGTGCTGTAACCACCCTTGTCCCAAAGGGTGACCACCATTGTGTATCCAGTAACTCTCAGCCAATGATGATTACACAGCTATCCTAACTTCAGGTGGGCCACTGATTGTTTTAAGTCTGCAACAGCATAATTCATCTTGAAGCATGTTTTTTGATGATTGCGGCCAGCTCTTCCTAACAAGGCTGTCAGTATTGCCAGTGTCAGTGGATCTAAATGAGTGAGCAGTAAATGAAGAGTCACAAACTGCTGAAAGTCAGAAAATGCCAATCCACAGAAAGGTCTTTGGTAAACACTGCCTCTAGTGCTCATAGCTTAGTAAAAAAACACAGTGATTCTTACTTCTGTTGGCAAACACACTTTGAGTGATTTCTCTAAAGTTTTTCATTATTAAAAGGTTAGCGATTTTAAAGATGACATGGAGGTAAATGGGGAAACTCCCCCCAGTATGGCGGAAATGTTCCTGTCTAATTCAGAATCACGGTCCCTGGGTCAAGAGGAAAGCATAGCCTCTGCCTCTGTGAGAGACGGAATGGTGAAAAACTGTAACTTACAATGAGCAGAAATAGTATTTCCCTGAGTAATAACCCATCCTTCCTCACAGGCCACTTCTGCCTCCCTTGTCCCTGCAGTGTTAGGGTGAGGTTCACCCACCTGGTTAAGTGTTTGCAGCACACTTTAGTTTCGTTGGTTAGCTGTTTGATGTGTGGTTTTTGGGGAGACAGGGGTTAACACAAGGCTAGCACAGAAATAAGCATTATTTTAACAGTGTTTGGCCAAACAGATTTTTGAAGTCACCAGGGAATCAAATCATTTAACAGGTATTGACTCACTGAAGAAGCAACCAGAATTCAGTTTTCAGAGAGAGGTTAAGGGCTGCCAGATCTTCTCCTCAGGTCCAAAATGTCTGCCTCGTCATTACTATCAACATTTCTATTTTTAAGAGAGTCTGAGGTTTAAATAAGGTATTTCATTAGCCAGTGCCCAGCTTTGGAGCTTTGCACATGGGGAGGTGCATATCTATTAGCCTTCTGTACCATTTTACTGTAATTGCTGTCGTCCTAAACCCTCTCCCCCACCACCCATGAAGAACCTGCCCAGCACATGTTTTTTTTCTCCCAAGTGCAATAAATGGCATAGAAAATAGTCCAGATTATCGAGATATTTCATTCCTAGTTATTTGCAAGCGGTGTCAACTTAATCCAGAGGGACTTGTTGATAGTCTTTTTGTTGATATTATTTTTTATGCTTGGGTATAAGAGAAACTATATGTTTGTTAGAATATCTGGCTCCTGAGCACACGTCATCTTTGCGGTTATCTCTTTGGTTACAGCCAGAGGCAAAAGGTGCCTCAGTCTGGCTGTTCTGAACGTTGTGCTGCACAAGACACTAGCAGCTTCTCTTAGACTGAAGGATTCCTAAGGATATACAGCTCTTTTCTGCTAAGCCTTCGATTCATGTTGACAACATCTCTTGTTTGCATAATTCATCATTTTCTCCTGATCATAAACCCTTATGCAAAAGAAATTATTTTAATAATGAGCCCCACACCAGGTCGGGGTGTATGCTCTCCCATTTGGATTGAGAACTCCCAGTTAAAATCGGCTTTGCTTCCTTTTGGAGGGGGGTCTCTACATATGCCTGTTAATAGGAGGGATGCCAACTCGGCATCCCGTCTGTGGTGAGTGGGAGTGACTTTCGGTTCATTCCAGAGAAACCCACTTACCTTTCCTCCTTCCTTCCCATTCTTTGTCCCTCACAGCTGCTTCTCCCAGAGGACTATTGCAACAGATACTAATAAAATACTACTGTCATTTTGCAAGTGAGCTATTTGCAGTGCCTAATATCACAGCATTTTACCAAGATTAAACAGTACTCAACTGGAATTAAAAATGCCTTCCCCAGGTTAAGATCTTATCATTGAAGAGTCAAAAAAATGCTGAATTGTCTGATTCTGATTGATTTGGCTAAAAATGCCCCCTTTCCAATGTGCCTTCTGATATGTAAGCCTGCTGATTTAACTACATGAAACTCAGCTGGGGTAGGGGAGTGGAAATCTCCTGTTTCATTTGCTTCTTTTTCTGCCCTCAAGGTAAAACTTACAACGTACAATATGGAAGTGCTGGTTCCAGTGGCATATTTTATACCACCATCCAATCTGGCTACAATTTTAATATAAGCATCACATTAGCAAGTGTTTCATCTCCCTAAAATATCTCCTTTGTTTTTTTACATGTCATTCCTTAAAGCTTTCGTGACAATTCAA
The DNA here is from genome assembly GCA_013400535.1 of Scopus umbretta. Classification (NCBI taxonomy): domain Eukaryota; kingdom Metazoa; phylum Chordata; class Aves; order Pelecaniformes; family Scopidae; genus Scopus; species Scopus umbretta. Next base: position 8,614 of record VZTL01008686.1, read on the forward strand.
GTATATATTATGTCTTCCTTTCCCCATTCTTTCCACCTCCTGCCATCCTCAACCAGCTCGGCAACATTTCCTTGTCCCTTTGGTGACCCAACTTTCTCTCACTGGTACGAAATTGTAGCTCAGTCTGTTTTCTTCCAATCCGCGGGAAGCAGGAAGAAACCTCACATATCATGACTAAGTGCCATTTAGCACATTGAGTATAATCAGTTTCAGCTCTTTTTGAGCAGACACTGGTAGATTTAAGAAGTCAGCACAGTAGGAAGTGTCTTACCCACAACAATCTGCCTACTCAGAAACAGTGAGTTGGGCTTTATTTAATCTATAGCTCCTTTAAAGTGACAGTGTTGGTAAATGGGATGCTCGTTTGCATCTCTGTTTCTGGAAAGCCTCTTGCTGGTTCTGCTCCGTGGCACTGCAGATCCGGGTACCTGGGACTGCAGGGATAATGTTATTACTGACAACTGCACTTCTCCAAGGAACTACTGTGGGTTGTGCTTTCAGGAGACCCTTAACAATTCCTCCCGTACCCTGGAGGCACCAATCAATACCTGACTTTCTTTTGTTGGTGTCATCTGCACAGGATATTGGCAGCATCTCTTACAGCAGGTGCTCATTAAGAAACACAAGCTTTCCCTGCTCAGACCTCCATTCACACAGCATTTGGTGGTCTGCATAATTCCTTGTGCTTAACATTTTCCAGGAGAGCAAATGAGATCGCAGAATCAGGCAAACGTGCTTGTATAAATTCACCCCAGAGACCTGGCTATCGGTTATCCCCAGCTCATGCGATCGAGCTGTGTTTATGATTTATTGTTCACGTGCTTATGTAAAATCTACAACAGAAAATTCAATGAAGCCGTTCTGAGGGTACAACATGGGGAAGTACAAGATGATGGATGAGGAGGGTGGATTAGGGGAGATTTGAGACATGGTTTAGGGGAGGAAAGGAAGGCAATCAGATCAAAATCCTGTTGTATTTCACAATTTCCATAGCAGTCATATCCCCAAATAAGTCAGGCCATATATTACTCTTAATTATACTGGTTTCAGGCAACAGAGAACAACTGGTGAACTCCTACAATGGCAACTCGTGTAGTTAGAGGATTAGAACAATTAAAGGAGTGAGAAAGAGATGTCTTCAAGTTGCATATTGAATTGCAGAGGGGTGCATGAATATACTCCCATGGGGCATCAAATGCAGATGATAAAGGTTCATGACTGGCAGTAATCTGAAAGAGCAGAAGGCACATGAGAGGCAGAAACAAATGATGAGAGGCAGAAGGATTTCCTTCAGTAGGCACCACTGTAGCCATTTACGATGTGCATGTTACAATGTACAGTACAAAATGTGCAATAATATTTTTCATGACTCATTGCTTTCAGTGACAGTTCCTTTGGCATTGGGAATCGCATATCTCTGTGGGTCTGTATGCTTAATGCTGGAATAAAAACAAATATAAGCTTTAAAAATCAGACATAAACCCTGCTTTATTTGGCCTCTCCTTCAAGTAGCTGCCATGCTTCTAGTCTTGTTTGAAGGCCAGATGAGGTAGTGAACTGCAGTCAATTTAAAATGCTGATCAGGGTGATCAATGTTTAAATATTTTTATAAGGTCACATTTGGTTCTGTTAAAGTATATTTTCTTTTAATCAGATCGGTGATCTGGATTCCTCGGTACAACCACCCTTCTTTTTCTTTATTTACCTATGTTACCCACAGGTTTCAGGAGCAGTAATTTATTTGCATCTGGAGCATGGATAAAAGTGTTGAAAAATATAGGGACACTAGTAACAATTCATTAGGAAACCCCATTAGAAACATCTTTTAATGATTCTCCCTTTGGCAAGCTAACCCTTTATTAATGTGTTTTTAACCAGAGTATTATGCTGCACTAAATCAAACCCTGTATAAAAACTTAAACTTACCACAATGATGAAACAATCATTATCAATCAAACATGGTCTTGTTAAGGCATGAAACCAGGGGATTTGCTTTGCTTTTTGTTTTGTTTTTGACAAGACCTATTTTCCATAAAAGTATTAGCTGGTATTAATTGTATTTACCTACTTTAAGGCTTCATCAGATGCATTGCTTGCAATCTTGCAGGTTGTTTGCAGCATAAAAGTAGCACTTGTCCTCATGATCTAATTCAGTGTCTAAGAGCTGACACTGTGCTGCGCTGTAAGAAGGGTATGCTACGTAGATTATTATTGTCAAAGAAAGTTTTTATTTTTATGTGGAAAATGTGAATGTTTCATTTTATCTGCCATTATCACGGGAAGCAAGAGATCCCTCGCTGAAACTCAGTGTATGCTTTCTTCGTTTTTGCTCATCATTTCTTCTGTCTTCTTTAGTTGCTGCATAACCGTGTCGATAGCATCCCATATTCTGCATTGTCTTTTTTTTGTAAATGTAGTACATGTGGAAGTGGAAACAAAACATAAGAACAATGATGAACAGTCTGTGACTCGTACATTAAGCAACTACATATTGCCAAATGCATTTTACATGTCTTATCGTACCTGTCACTGGCTCAGGGTCAGCTGCTCCTCTGGCTCTTTTCGGCTCCCTGTGTGCTGTCTTTACCTGGGTCAGATGAGGTACGTCATTCTGCTCTTCTCAGACCCTGCCTTTGGTGACAGTTTCCTTTGTCTCATCTGTGCCATCCTGGAGATGTGACTGAGTTTTGGGAATCTGCACTCCAACAAACCACATAGTGACCTGGGCATGTTTCCAGAAGTAACGAGCTGTTTGTTTTCCTAACAAGAGCAAGGCATGAAGAGCAAAAGGGTTCTGAAAAGGCAGTCTGCATTAGTGCCTTCCCATTTATTCCTGCCCCATTCCTCCCCTTCCATTATTTCTGCATAACTCTGTGTGCGCACACATGGTGAAGCCTGAAGAACTGATCTAGAGGGAAAACTTCTCCGTTCTCCAATCCTGCTTATCACAGTGGCACACAGGCACAGGCGCTGGCACGAGTGGGGATTGTCTGGGGGGGATGCAATCCAAGCACAGGGCACTGGGAATGCTTAGACTGGCCCTGCCCCAGGAGCAATGCTTCCAAACCTGTCACCTTTGCCCAAGAGACTTAGGCCTTTTGGGAAGGCTGTGTGGTGGTGCCTTTTGTTGCAATGGTTTTGGGCGTGGGTTTCAAGGCTGTCTGTTGAGTAACAGTATAAAACAGGGTTGTAGATACTAGTTTCAATGTATCTTAAGGGACCCTCTGAAAACAGGCTCTGCAGCACATTTTCCTTTGTTTACTAATCAATAGGTACTTATTTGGCTTACAGTTATTTCCAATCCTAGCCTTAAGTGGTCACAGACCACTAACCTTTGGGTCATGCTGTGCAGCTCAACTGTATGCCCAAGTGGCTAAAAAAGCTAGGACCTGATCAATGTGGATTCAGCGGCACTGACAGCAGGAGTTATGCTTATTACATTGATTTTTTGATAGGTTTTTTCCTAAAATGTTGATGACTGCTAGTTTTGATTTTCCTTGATGAGCTTGGGTATCTTGCCAGGAGAAGTGTGTGTGTGTGTGTGTGTGTGAAAAAACAAACAAACAAACAAACAAAAACCAAAAACCAAACCAACCCCCAAAAAAAATCCCCAATCAAAATAAAGAAAAAAAAACCCCAAAACCCAAACTCATTACTTCTTTATCAGTGGTGTGGCACTGGTAGCAATGTTGATGGGAAGGAGGTAATACTGCTACTACTGCTCACAAGCTTCAGCTCCATCCCAGCTACCAGCATCACATCTTACGCTTTTAGCTAATGTCTGGCGAAAAGTCACCTGCCTCAGGAAAGAGGTATTTGTCTTTTTTTTTCTGTACTAGATCCAGAGTCAAAATTACATTTGTGTTTTGGAAACTTAATGTAACGCATGTACAACTTCAAGGCTCCAGAAGTCTAGAAAGAAGTAGCTCTGTTTTCAGAGCTTGATCCAGCTGCTTTTTCATGAGGAGGGTGTTCAGTCAATGGGATTTCTGTGTGGAAGGTCCTCAAAACATTGCCAAGAGGGTTACCAGTGTATAGTCACATGTGAAATTCCTTATTTTTCATTCTGACGTGTTAAAGACCCGTTGTCACTGCCTGTTTCAGGAAAGCAGCTTTCCCTAGACATCCTGGGTAGACAGTGAATGGTGGGACAATCTCCACTCACAAAGGGAATTCAGAGCTCCCGAGTTAGGTCCTGGCTTAGAATTATCTTCTGGAGGCACCATCAGAGCTATACAAGGTGCCCAAGAAAACAAATCTCTTAGCGCATCCCTGACCCTCTAATGCTGCAAATATTTAATGGTGTAAGTATTTTCTAAAGTTCAGCTATACCGAAATCATTGAAGCTGTTGCTTATTTTGTAAAATATGACTTCCAGAGGTCAGATTGAAGAACTCTAGAACCATTTCATTGCAGGTAGTTAACAGGATAGGTTACCTTAGCAAAGCAGGTAGTTTTCCACCCTCTCTTTATCGTATTCAATTGACAGTATGGTATATGCAAACCAGAAACATGTCCTTTGTAAAGAACTATTAAGTGTAAATCACAATATTCTCTGCCTCTAGATATTAGTGGGACTAATTCGAAAAGGAGAAGGGGGGACTACTAATTTGAATAAAAATTTTTAAAAGAGCAAGCAGTGTTTTGATCTTTTATTTACTATTTTGCCACTTGTGCTAGAGAAACAGCTGGTAATTTTTCAAGTAGAAATTTGCCACTTTGCAGAGAAGAAACAGATTTGACTGTGCAATGGTATGTACAGAAAAATGTGATAGGAACAGTCATGGTGGGAGCCAGTGGTGAAACTTGATCTTCAGTCTAGCATGATTAACAAAGTATTTTATTTTTCATATGTGTATATGTAATTATCTTGTGTGGTTCTGTTTAAAAGCTTTGTTTGTGTTTCCAAATGGGGTAGGGTGTAATTAAGTGCAGAACGATGGAAATGACCTCTGATTGCACCTTATCCTGTTGTTTTATATTCTGACGCAGCGGTGAGTAACCTGTTAATATGGTGCATTTCACACCTCATTGCTGACCGTATTAAAAGTTTTTATCCTCTCTAATTCCTTAGTAAATATTAATGTACAGTATTCACTCGTATCTGTCTATTTCATTTACTTTACCCATTCTTCTTTGTAATTCATTTTATTCCCTTTATCCTATGGTGACGCTAATCAAAGCCAAATCCAGTTGTTTTAATGATCAGTTTTTATTAGTCCTCCAGGCAAACTGCACTGCAGAGATATGTCATTGGAGCCCAATATTATTATGCCTTTACAGAAATGATTAATTTAACCTTTTTGCATATTGCAAGAATTAAAAACATAATAAATCAGCAGAGGTTTATTGTACTAAGTGATGTATGCAACCTATTAGCCATTTTGTTTGTTTTAGTTGTACAGTACTTGTCACGTTTTCTTAAAAGTCATCATTTATGGTCCTGATCTGAAGGCCACTAAAGTTGATGTATAAGATGCTGTGTAAAGTTTCGTAGCTGACTGATCTCAGCTGCTCCCATATGGAACTCATGGTAAAAGAAAATAAGAAATTAAACCCAGAATTCCCACAGACTTTAGTGAGGCTAAGAATGCAGCAAATACGTTTGGATTTTCTTAATAAAGACACTTTGTTAGGGTTTTTAAAATCAATGAATATAAAAGCCCCAGTATGCACATAAAATTACACGTGTTAGGGGCTACTTGTTTCTCAGATCTCTGCTGTGAAGTGTATTGTGGACAAAACCATTTGGATTAGCGGCTGTAACATTGTCATTACTGTCACTGCAAAATGTAGGAGCTGTAGGCATGGATCATGGCACCAGACAAACACTGAGTGAAAAACTGGTCCCTGCCCCAAAAGACACGTTTACGCAACTGTAGTAACTCCCATTCCAGCAAACAGCGCTGGCAGCAAGAGAGGCAGAGGACATGGCACAGAGGCAAGAGGCGGCCTCCCGGGCCAGTGGTTTTGTTCTGAGGGAATTATTTTGGCAAACAGAGACTGGTCATTCAGCTGAAAAATTCAGTGGGTAGATTGAATAAATATGTTGCATATCACATGAACAAACACAGAGTCATTCCCTGAGTCACAGAAATGGTTAAAAGAGCCAAGACAGAACTTGGTCACCATCCTGCCAGGCTGCCTAGCACAGCAAGCGTGGCTGGGAGGGGGGATTCCCAGCAGGCAAAACAGCAGGAGTGATAATAATGTTCTTGATACTCTTATCATCCCAAGTAGGGCAAACAAAACACTTTAATTGGTTTGCAGTTCCAAAATATTTCACAAACACCAGACGGCGGAAGCGTTTCAGTGCTCCTGAAAGGTCCCAAATCCGATTGCCAAGAGGGAGGCTCGGCGGCTGGTGCCGCCTGGGCACGAGGCAGCCCGAGGAGCGTGGCGAGGAGGACAGCTTGTATGCTGCCTCTCTGGGACTGGCACAAACCCAGGCTGGCTGGCAGCAGGTCAGCAGCTCGTCGACCGAGCCGAGGGCTTGCTCAGAGGGTTTCACTACACATCTATGCATTCTGTTGACTTGGCTTTTCCTTGTAAAAAGTTTTTGTTCAATGGTGTTTGACAAGCCCTTCTCTTCTTTGCTTACTGCTCCTGACTGCTACAAATAGTTGTTTGTCACAGGTGGAGGGTCTTCTCAAACGGACAGGGATTCAGGCCCTGCCTGCCCATGTGTTTGAGTGGCTGATCTTGAAGGTTCATCCTTGAAAAGCAGGAGTAGCAAGGAAGCAGAGTGCCTCCCTGGGTCAGCGGGTGGTGTGGGATGGAGCAGGAGGAGGTGAGGAGGAAAGGAGACAGAAGGAGAAGCCCAGGGCAGTTCAGAGGGAGAGGACCTGGGCTCTGCTAGCCACAGTCTGGGTGGAGACATGCAAAAAAGACTATGGCTTTTGGCAAGCAGAAGGGAACAAATGACTGGATTGGAGCATTAGATCTTTCCAGGGCTGCCCAGGGAGGTGGCAGGACCCCTGGCAGCCACCCCTGGGGTCAGTGCAGTTAATATAGCCGGGAGTGAAGCTGAAGGGAAGTGCAGGGTTACTGTTCCCCAACCCGTGAGCGAGGGGGAAGCCAGGGGTAACCCTGCACCTCTGCTCATTGGAGAGGACTGGAAATCATCAACAATGAGAGATAACTTCTTGGGAAACTGGAAATCCTAGTGAAGGAGAACACAGCATTGAAAAGTATGTGCCGTGAGAGGGGCCTGACTTGCAGCCATCCTCCTGTGAAAGGCTGCTCTGCCCTTTCATGTCCCACAGCATTTTGGGGGACAAGTGGAGGGGTATGGGAGTGCCCAGCACAGGAAGGGAGGAGTGAGGCAGCCAGAGGAGCCCAGCTCCCAGGATATCTCCTACTGCCTTTCCCAAGGAGAAAAATGAGGTTTGTTTTTTTTTTTTCCCTGTTTTCCTCCCTTTCTCTTCCCCTTCTTTCTTTGCCTGTAGCACTGAGCTAACCCAGGTGAAAGTTGCCAGGAACTTTTTTCCATAAGCCTGAAAGGGCAACAGGGGAACCTGAAGCTCTGCTCCTCCAGGGCTGAGGGGGCAGCTGAAAAGAAAACAGCTAAAGGGAGTAGGTGAGAGGAGATACAATCAAGGCTGGGGTAGGAGCAACCTAGGCTGTGACCCAGGGACCAAATGGGGCTTGGGCAAGGTGAGTTCCAGAGTTGCTGTTCAATGGAATGACTAAAGGAGTGCTCAAGGAAACACAAAGTGGGAGCAGGTATTCATAGAGATGCGAGCATGTATAGTTATATATGTACCATAAAGGACACTAATATAAATTCTTGCAAATAAAGACCTACTGTTTCGTAGTCAGAAGTTGAAAAGAATATGTTTTGGAGAGGCAAAATGAGCTAGAAGCAACATATATGACACTGAGGTTTTTTATTTAATCAAACAACTTCTGTTGAATGCTGAGAAGCAGAGGAAATGGAAAATCAAAAGGCTGATCAAAAATTATCTTTTATTCTAGGCTTTTTTTCAACTTTGAGAGCTGGCCTGGGTTTCACTTTGTGGTATAGCATATCTTTTAAAGAAACATGCATTTAAAATTTTAAAATCATCAGCAAATCCTCCAGTGGTTCGTTCCTCTATTATTAAGAGTGTGTGGCTTTTGCCAGCCTAAAATTTTCTGGTTTCGTGTCCTGCTTGTGGGACTGTTGTACCTTTGCTAGGATGAAAAGCCTCCTCTTATCAGTTTCCCTTTCCCCAAGTAAGTATTTACTTAGTGATCAGACATGCCTTAACCTTCTCTTTGATAAGCTAAATAAATTGAACTCCTTGAGACTGCACTGTAAGATGTGTTTTCCCATCCTTTAATCAATCTCATGACTTATAGCCATATGCAGTTTATCAAGCACTCTCTTGATGTGTGAATGCCAATGCTGAATGTAGTATTTTGCTGGCAGCAGTGGCAATAAATGTGGTGGTAATATAATTTATTTGTTATTCCCCTGCTATATGCCCAAACCGCTCTAGTCCTTGTAGCCATAAAGCTACTTGGCAAGCTCATGCTCAGGTCACGATCTGCCGGGATGCTCCAGTCAGGCTGGGGGCTTTCTCCCTGCATGCGTATGACTTGCTCTGTTTACCTGCTGTCAGGCTTATCAGGTGACCCAGCACACACAGGGGTTGGTGGAGTTTGCCCCCAATGTTTACTCTTTGCTATTTATCATAGAAATAATTCATCAAACAGTTTTCACTTTGTCCTAATCACTGGCTGCATACAGACAGTTAATGAAGAGAGTATGTGTTTACCAACATTACTGTGCACGTAGCTCTTCTGATTATATCAAAAAGACTGTTTTCTAGCATGAAAAGACTTCCATTTTACTCAGGGAAGGAACCATTTGCTCTCTCAGCAGTTTCTAAAGACTCATTTTCTTTCTTTCTTCATGATATTTTGTAGCTGTCCAGAAAGGCTTCGCACAGCAATAGAGCGAGCTGCCTGAATAATCCCTCTTCACTTACCACGCTACGTGTGCTGTGGGAATTCCCAGCCATTCCTATTATAAAAATCCCTTCCCTGTATTCTTGGCCATAGAGTGAGGAAGGAAGAGGTTAGGTTTGTTTGTCTGGGGGCTTTTTTCTTGCTGGTTGGTTTGTTTTCCTGTGTGGGAGCAGGGTCTGGGGAAGGAGGAGGGGTCTGGGGTTGGAGGGTTTAGGTTAAAAGGTAATTATTTTTGTAACAGAATCAAACCCTGAAACACATTGAACCGATTTCTAATACAAACAGGATCAGCATTAGCTTTTAAAGGATTGCTATTATCATTTCAGGACTGCAATGTGATTTAAACTGTAATAGATATTGATTTCTATATTAGTGTTCTTGCTCCTTGTATTGCATTTCTGCTGCCATCTGCTAAAACAGGAATGGCATTTTTCACTTTATTGACTGGACAATGAGTTGGAATACTGTGATCCTGCACACTCTGGATCACTGAGATGACTATAAGCTTATAGGGAAAAGGAAGGTTGTGGAGAATTCAGCTGCTGAGACACGTGCATTTTAAAGTTATAGGTGCCCATTATTAAGCACATACACAATAAAAACTCTTAAAGGACTTCTGAGTCATTTATGGAAAGGCAGAATTTTACCCTAAAGAGCACCACAGCTACTCTACAGGGCACTATTATTTTAAAAAGAGCAATAATTATTGCAGTGTCCTGTGCCGGTGGTCTAAAACAACACGGGTGGGATTCCCCAGGGCAATCAGTTTTGACTTAGTTGAGCTCCCACTAAAAGCAGCAGTAACATCACCCACGCAGGCAAACGCAAGTGCTGTCCTTGTGCTGGTAAGCCACAGATCTTCCTCCCCAGTCCAGACCGGTAGCTGACTGGGAATTCTCTGTCTCCTCATTGAGCCCTGCATAGAAACTCATCCTGAGTCTTTCTCTCCAAGACCTCCTCTTTCCCAGTTCCCACATCTATCGTTTGGCATTGGCCTGTTGTTTCTTACCTTTGCCAGAAGCATGGGAGTCTCCTGTAAGACAGCTCATAAGGTCCAAGCTATGGCTCGGTCTTGCAGGCTCGGCAGCCCGTTGGGCCCCGCCTGTTGTCTTTCACCCACTAGCAATGTGGCAGCTCCCGACCAGCCGCCTTTCACGTCTGCAAACGTGTGTCTTCAGACTGTCTCCCCTGTTGCTCCTCATGCTGGAGACAGCTTGCACTTCGGTACTTTCTCTCCTTAAAATCCTTATTGCGATATACCTAATAGGCGGGGGGGAAGCTCTGCACTGACGACGAGTGTGCCGTTTATCCTTTTTCTGGCACAGACAAGCTCTTTGTGGCTGGTGTCCTGCAGTCCTTAAAAAAGGGCCGCCCCATTCTCTCTTCGCTCTGTCTTTCTGGAGTGCCCTGCAAGCAGGTTGGCCGCTGCCCTTGCTGCACACACAGGGGTTTTCAGCTGCTGCTACACATAATATTTGTAAAACGATTTGTAGTGAGTTGCTCTATAAATGAACTTTATTACAGAATGCTATTCAAAATTGGAATATTCTGAAATGAAGTTGCCTCCTGATTATGACTTTTCCCAGAAAACTGATTTTGCCTAATGATAGCGAACGGTAATAAGCAGCACTTAATTAGCATAAATTAAGTTTAATGGGAACAAATTCTGCTAGTGCCAAGTAGTTAAGAGGTGTTTAATAGAACTGAAATTTGGTGAGTTAGTCTTATACTACCTGAAGGTGCCAAGTAAATTGTAAGGTATGTGTTCTCCAGGGCATTCAGGGGGCCTCTGTCAAGTATGCAGCTGAAGTTTCACGGCCTTCATTCAGGGAGAGCTGGCCCAAGTTGTTCAAGTTCATGAAACAAACTTGTGTAGGAGTCCCTTTTAAAAAAAGTTTTTTAAGGTAAACACAAAAATTTATTTCAAAATTTAGAATTGGAATATAGGAATATAAAGATAGTTTAATTTTGTCAAAGAACTGACTTATTCTGTCCCTGACAAAAACCTTGCAAGTGTATACTTGACAATTTCCTCTGTGTATTCTCACAGTTTCCAGCAGTCTATATCCTAGGGACTTCCTTAGCCATTTGGTGCTTCTGTATTGTTGAAAGATTCNAAAAGAATCTTTGTACTGAGTTTCTTATGATTCCTAACCTGTTGAGAAACATTACTGAAAGGCCAGCCCACCAGCACTACACCTTGCCCCGTGCTTCAGATGTTACGCTGTAGGAAAGGAAGGGTGTCTCTGCATCTGTAGGTGGGAACTTGAGCATGAGCATGAGTTCAGTGCTAGAGGAGCGCTGCTCCAGGGCAGAACCAGTTTATTATCTAACAAATACATAAAGCAATAGGATTGCAAAGAGGGAATGTGGTTTTACTTGATTTGTCACTGTGTTTTGGGGCAGACTGGGTCTAAACTTGGCTGTTTTCTATGCTGTGCTTACCTAAAGCAGCCTGATCTATTCCATGGTCAGTTCTAACCATGCAGGTTAAAGTTCCTTCTGCAGCTTCTGCCTTTTTTTCTTGTCTTCTCTTTTTTGTCCTGTCGTAGGCTAAAAGCTTTAGTGTACCAAGTCTGAACTTCCATCACCTTCCACAAGGACAGCTGCAGGAATCTGCTGGCATTACCACAGCCCCTCTAGCATTCTCTGAATAAATCCCCTATTTGTTCCTCAGATTAGGAGCAGGTTTTTTTTTTTTTTTCTCTGTGTGTGTAAAGCACATAAGCTTGGTGGTGTTTTGGGCCAGGACTTGGCCTTCTAGCTACTATTAAAGGTCTGCTTTGAGCTCTGTGTGGGTAGTAAATAACCTGCCCATGTTTGCTGTGAAAGCTTCTAATTTACAGGTAAATACATTAGTAGATTCATATTTGGAGTTTTAACCAATTCATTCAAGTCAAACACAAAATGATGCATATAAGGCAGCTAAATGCTACGTGTATTTTTGCACCTCACTCTAAACACATTCTTCAAATGAAGGCTGTCTCTTCAGCTGCTTCTTTTGAAATCAGAGGAGTATATTGCTCAAACAAATCAGGCTCTGGCCCCATTCTCGGTGTCTGTGTGTGTCAGACCAGGAGCAAACAGGGTGCCACGGGCCCTGGGGTGAAGGGACGGATTTTGATCTTCTCTGCATTGGGCTGTATCATAGCCTAGTGAAGCATAGCCCGCTAATTTCTCAACAGAAAGAGGCCGCATTAAACAGCTCCACTTGCCCTACCCATGGCCCTTTATAGGAGGAGGCGGCTAATGAAAATTCTGAGAAAACAAGGATTGCTATTATATTATGGCATAAATCCTTACAATCTTAAGATATGTGCATGGCCTGTTGCTATAATAAAAGAGGACCTTCTCTGCATTTATTCTCCCACAGTACCTGTGCTCCCATATACAAGCTGGGAATGGAGAGACAGTGAAAATGACTCATTTTCCCAAGGCTACAGGGAAATCTTTCAGGGACAGGGGAGGGAATCTGCTTCCCGGGAATTCCAGCCTGGGGTCCCTGCCCTGCCTTGTGGCCTGGCACTGTGTGCTGTGTCACCGAGAGTGCAAAACAGAAGAAAGAGGAGAGCTGCTGCTGAAGTGCAGGCTTATGTTTGGTAGCTGCTTCTGAAACAGAGCCTGCGGTTGGGAATGTTTATCATCTCGCTCATAATGAAGCCATTACACTGCAGTCACAACTCTGAATTGCAGCTAATAGATTTTCATTTTGTTTTCTCGGTTAAGTCATATTTGATAAATGCAGAAATGTGTAGGGAGCAGCTTATCTCAAGTAGACAGTTTCTTTTTAAATGAGTGGCTTGAATGTGCTTTGCATGAGGATTTTTGGAAAGAAAAAAGGGATTCTGAAGCAAAACTTTACAGGTATTAAATGGCAAAGCCAGAGTATCCACTTGCTGAGTACAAGTCTTCTACCTTTTAGGGATCTGTTAACTTGTAGCTGTTGGAGATAAACATGAATTTCTTTGTGTATGTGTGTACATACATGTACTCATGTATTTGTGTGTGCATGCAAAAATTTTACGGTATCAGATATGTAACTCTTTGCAATGCTTTCTATGTTGTCTCAAAGACTGGCTTAAATAAATCTTACTAAAACTCTTTTACAGGAAACAAACAAAATTCCATTACCTGCTTCTCTGCAGACAAGGACATAAGAATGTAATTTTTGTCTAATTTATTATCTTTTCCTTTTATTTTTTGTTTAAATGGTGCAGGCTGGTTTGCACATAGTAGTCTAGGAAATTATAGTGCCAGTGTGTGGTATATCATTGCAGTGGGTTGTCCATTTCAGAATTATTCTGGAAAAGTTTTCAGCACAAAGTACCTTAATATGTATTATACAGAGAGATGGAAGCAAATTTTTTTTTTTTTTTTTTTTTTTAATCCTGGCTGGACAAGTCCTTACCATAATTAGGCCGGCATTCTCAGAAATACTGAAGCTAAGCCAGTCTCCCAAGTCTATCCTGAGGAACTTCTTGGCATTTTCAAACTTCAAGGCCAGAATGCAAGCATGCAAGTCTGTGTTTTGGGCCAAATTTTCAAAGGGGTTTTATAGCTGCAGATAGGATTTTCAAGAGTACCCAAGCAGATCTGCAGCAGTACCCCTTCCAGCAACTGAAAGAAATATAAATAAAATCATAAAGAAAAATCTGTCCCCTTGGCATTTCAGATGGCATTAATTTCAGAGGTGCTGAGCAGCACTTCTCGGGAGTTAGCTTGGCATTAAGGTGAAACGCAGCCCCGCACAGCAACTGTGTGTGGTGGAAGGCGCAAGCCTGCTTCCCACAGCTGACCGCTGTTCCCAGTGAGGACACTCAGCAGGTATGCAAAATCAGGCCCTGTGTTTTCATCTTGGCCCCATGCCCAGTTCCCGCTGCACAAGGCAACTCTAAATGTTGCTAGCTGGATCAGAAAGCTGAAGTGTTTCTGTCATAGCTATGACTCTTTGGCAGCAGTTGCCCTATTGTTGGCAACTGTCGTCTCCCTTTTCTTTTTGCCTCCCTCCACTTTTGCCCCCTCCACTTGCCTTCTGGGTCTTCTCTTCTCACCTCAGTGCTGCCCTACGTGCTTTCCCAGGGTTTCCTTTCTCAGTTCTTTCTTCTGCCTCTGCCACTTGTCTCTTGCCTGCCATGGTTTCTGCTGCTGGAGTTGAATTGGGAAAGCACACCTCTCTTTGTCCGGGCTTTGGGCTTCCTGTACCTTCACCCGTATGTGCTCTCTGGTCAGTTTTTTCTTTGCCCTTGTTCTCCGAGGTGTAGGCTGTATGTCTGCTGCTTTCTGTCTGTCCCTCCCCACTTACTAACTGGCACCATAACTGCATCCCTAGCCCCAGGCTGTCTTTTCCAGCTGACCTTCACCTCAGCCCAACTCAGACATATAAAAAAAAATTAGCCAGTATCACGTAATTCGATAAACAAGCCAGCCAGCAGATCATGTAAACTGTGAGCTATGCACCTACAGTAATATGACCGCAGACCATTAAAATCACATACTTTGTGTCTGCTTCAGGATTTGTATATAAATGTTGTACAGAGAGACTTTATTAGAGCTTAGTGAACCAAAATCTGGCCTTGGATTTCCATAGTTCAGGAGTTACTGGTTTGAATACGCCACAGGGGTTAAGAAGAAGGAATTAGAATTTAGAAACCATGTTTGTTGAAACTCCTGATGAATTATACAAGTCAGTCTGTTTATCAGTGTACTGTAAGACAAACCGATGGGAAAAATACACTAAGTAAAGAATTCCACATCAAGAAAAAATTGATTAATCTACTAAACTGTCCTTCCAAATGTTTTACCAGAGTAAGACATACACAAAATAGACCTTTGGAGAACACCACTATGAGGACATTGCTATGAACTTGAGAGCACTCTTGCTTACCTGAAAGCCTCTGCAGTCACAGACCATTACTTCACATTGCAGTGCTGTTAAGTGGAAAAGGGTACGTTTTAAGTTCAAGCAGATGGTATGAAAATTGTGGTGAATGTTTTCAGCAGATTCTTCAACTGAAGTTACATTTCTCTGTATTTGTGATGATAAAAGTAAATGGCAATAGCTGCACTGTCTGAGCCATACAGTTTCTTCACCTTAAAAATTGCCAGCATGGGCGTGCAAAAGGGCACCATTTCCCGAGGTAGCTTGTTGAGTCAGCTACAGCTTTTCTGCCAGATTTGTGTCTGAACTCTGAACTACGGCTTTCTAGGTCACTAGAGACCAGCCATGAGGAGTGATGTGTTACAGACATTTTGTTGGCATGCCAGGTTTCAAAAACGTATGGCCCAATCCTGGCAGAAGCTGAGACTCTGCTAGCCCCGCCAGCCACAGGCCAGTGCCTCTAAGGACAGGCTGCTTTGCTTCTACCCCACATATCCCAGACAGGAATATGCGTGAAAGCATCAGGCAGACTAGGTGTATGCCGTTCAGCCACTTTGAACATGCACTGTACATGCCTTGTTTCTTGTACAGGTTTTGGTACTACTGCGGTCATGTTCAAACCGTTGTGTGTGTGCGCGCACCAGTGTCCAAACTCACACAATGGCAGAAAACAGATATCTTGTTGGTAACAAGGGAGAAAAAGGTTGACTGTCTGAAAAGAAAGCAGGCTGAAATCCTAGGAATTGTATAGTCACATCTAAGAAAATCATAAAATCTTTGATTCAAAGCTAAGTGGCAAGACTCCTTCCACTGAACCCAGTGAGCATTTAAAGCTGGTTTGAAACAAGTAAGAGGTGATTCAGCCTAAATTGGTCCAATTCTTCTTTTCCTTTCTTCATACAAAATAGGTGCTAACATTTGGAGGGAGTACAATTAAATGCTTTTTATTTCTGTGTGGCAGTTAATTTTGTGTGTGCAAATAGTTGTGACTGAAACATTTTATTACTACTTGTTTTGCCCTTTCAATGGAATTTAAACTTTCTTCGTGCATCCCCATTTTTTCTTGAATTCTTCTGTTTCATTAAGAAGAGCTTACTGAGATGTCCAGATTTATCCATTAGCTTTCGAATGATGACGTAAGAGCTAGTGTCTGCCAGTGTCTTCTGTCAGCAGCAAAACAAAAGTAAACATGTCGGAGACCGTTGGGGGGGTGGAGGGTGGGGGGGGGCCG
>VZTL01008686.1:24722-48951 GCA_013400535.1 Scopus umbretta
AACAAAAATAAACATGTCGGGAGCCGTTGGGGGGGGGGGGGGGGGGGGGGGGCCGGGGGATTTTTTTTTGCTTGGATTTAAGTAAATATCCTATGTCCAATGAAGCACTTCCTTTTCACTTGTAGAAGTGTCTCTAGCAGTCAAAGGTGGATATCTGAGCCCAAAGCAACCTGTTTGCTGCTCTGGCTGGAGCACCTTTCTCCTCCTACAAGCCTTTCAAGCAGCCTTGATGGCCATTCATATCATTGTGCAAGAGGTCAAAAGGTGCAGCCATCTCCCCAGAGGAATTGTCTAGTTGTAGCACCGGTTTTCACAACTTGTTTGCAAGGTGACTAATGCCGTCCTGTCTCAGAGGAGAGTAGTCCTCGCTGGAGCATGGGCTGTGTCACTCATGTCACTACAGGCTGTCTCCACCCTTGAAAGCTACAAAGAAGCGATCTGTCCGTTTATTTCTTTACCAGGAGTTAGGCAATCACAGTAAGGTGGCATGTGGGAGGTGGTCGTATAGTGGTTGCTCTTTCGGATGGCTTCCAATGAGAGGAGGACATGTGGGACAAAGCTCTGAGTCGCTTGCAGTGTGACTGTGTGTGGAGACATCTCCAACAGTACAGCTGTAGGTGGGTAACCTTCTCATGTTTCTGAATGGCTCTCAAATACTGTGACAAGCTGTCAGGAGATTTATATTGACTTGGTAGAAGCTGATTCATTGCAGACATGTCCTAAAATCAGCAGACCATCCCTATTCGGCAAAGCACTGAAGTACATCTCTCTGACATTAATAGGATGTAAGTATTGACTTGAGGAGTTTGGTGCAGTAAGGATTTTAATTAAAATATGCTTTCTTCAGTAATGTGGCTAGATAAAATCAAACTCTTGGACAACTTCAGTAAAGAAGTGTTGCCCACAATATTTGTAAATATGTGTGACCCTTAATTTATTTTCTTGTTTTCAGTACATTAGCAAATCTCTGAAAAATACATTTTGAAGAGTTTTCTATTGCCTTAGTTCATTTATTCAAGTTTATCATTGCTTTGATGTCTCTTACAAGAAAGAATCAGACTTGTGAGATTTTTTTGGTGTATTGATGAATGTTTGCTTTCAGTTAGAAAGTAATTATTCCAGAGAGAAGACTTTTCAGCTGGCAGGTCTACTTTCATATAGTAAATATGCTGCAACAACATTTTCCTGTGTAATATGAGGCTAACTATAGTTTTTAAAAAAGAAAGTTGTAAGGTACCAAACTTTCTATATTTCCTTGAAGCTTATGAAATTGCTAGAAAATAGGATTTTTCTCTCACAAGTTTGACACAGGCATTGAAGAATCCCTCTGTACATCTCCCTACATATGGAATTACCTTTAACAGAAAAGATACAGAATTTATCCCCATTAGTTGAGAAAACTAGCCCTTTAATCAAATGCTAACATGAAAAACCTGGGGGGAGATTCAGTAAGACCCCAGTCAGTCATCACCGAACACTAAGAATCTCTTCCTGTGCTTTTTTCTGTTTCATTTTTAAAGGAGGAAAAGGAACACTTCTCAGATTTCTTCACAGAAACCTTTCAGTGGCAGTTCCTCAGGATTAATCTCTTTCCTATGGAAAGGATGTCGGACATGCTTGCAGAACTGTATCGACTTATCACTGTAGTATACGTGCATCTGTCAGTTAAAAAGTTATTTTATTCTCTCTGCAACCTTGTGAAGAAGGTAAATTCCCTTCCACAGTACTGGAAGTGGGATTCAGAGGAGATCAGATTTGCCAGATTGTGTCTGTGACTCCAGGAACTACCTGTGGCTGAGCCAGAGGTTCTGCAGTACTTGTCTTGCCCCTGATAATCCACAAACGTAAGAACTACCTATAGGTCACTGTTAGATACTACTGAGACACAGCATGTCTCCTGTAGTCTCATTTGAAATGTTCACCACATCAGCTGGAAGAGTTTTGACTTTATTTTACTGATGCTGTGTAGTCAATTAGTAAAGCAGAGCAACTGGTTACGGGATCGCAACAGTGAGGTCCATCCAGGCCACTGAACTCCCTGTCTCAATACACTCCTCCCTAGAGGGCCTGGAGAGGAGTATTCCCTCAAATGTACCTTCATGTATTTGACTTCTGGTTTGAAGTAGCTCTGGCTATTTCTAACTATATTCAGTCTGGCAAGGCTGATTTTCTTAGTAGTTGGCAGAAGGAGACGCTTGTTAGGGATGTCATTTCTTTTGGGGAAATGCTGTGTTTTGCTCTGAAGTCTGATTTTCTAGGGAAGTGTTTGGGGGACAAGAAATGTTTTTAGGGACAGCAGGTTTGCAGTTGTTTTGCATGTGTTGTGTGGCCTTGGCGACATGTCCATGCTGGGTGATAGCTTCCTTCTATCAGAGGTGCCATTTTTGTAAGCAGGTCTATTGCACAGTATCCATTAGGAGATCCTTCACAGTCTAGCTTTGCTGTGATTCCCAGACAGCATTGAAGAAGGCATCACCCAGAGATGCTGCTATCCAAATTTACAGGACTTCTTTTCCCATCGCCTCTGGTCCCAAAGACTTGAGAAGAGAAAGACCAGAGTGCTCCCCTTCAAGGGAAATTACAGTCAAATCATAGCAGTAATCATAACAAGCAAGGGAGGGAGCAGTGGGGCTTGTTGGCTGCACCTGCAGCCTTCTTATCTATTTCACCCTCAGCTCTCACTGCTCCTGTGGTGTGTGGTACTGTGTAGGGCACCATCTCCCGCTTGGGGATCAAGCATGCAACGTTACACTCATCACCAGTTAGCAACATGTGCATTGTGTTCTGCTGTGGCAATTATGAATCACATCCCATTAATCTCTGAGGTTTGGTGACACTATTATTTCAAATGCCAGTGTGAGTTATGGTACCCTATCAAATAGAATGGTATATATGAACAACCAGGGAGGAAACAATTGATGTCAAGTCAAAGTACTGTTAAGTTCATTTCTAATGAACGCTAGTCATCCAGCCAAGTTTGCTCTAGAGGGAGATGGCAGATTCAGGACAGAATATAATCCCTGCTATCAAATGGTAATTATGAGAGCAAATACCTGTCTGTGTTCATTTTGAGCTAAGTGCAGAGTAGGAAATGCCACTGTACAGAATGTTGCCTAAGGAATACAGAGAACTGCAGGATCTTGTGACATCTTTTCTTCGAGGTGATAAAAATGAGAGATATTCTGTCTGCTTTTACAGATGTGTTCATTTCTGAGCCGAACCGAGAAAGAAGCATTTCAGGTGTGAATTGTATCTCTGTTAGGGGTAAATAAGCAGGTAGCAGTAGAAGTTCTAAATATGGTTGGCTTGAGGTTTTTCTGCCTGGTGGCATGTTCCCACAGAAAACTGAAACCCATACAGGTTTGTCTGGGGGACAACTTGTCATGGTGGGGCATAGCCCAGGGTTCTTGTCAGGGGTATTTTGGTATGTGTGCTTCTCCTCCCCATTGTTCCCATTCTTTCCCTGCTTGGCACCCCAGGTTATATTTCAAGAAGGATTAAATGTGATGGAGCTTTTTACTGGAGGGTTCTGAAGGTTTATTTCCCCACGGAGACTCTTTTGAGCAGATATAGTAACTACTTCAAGACAGGAAAAAAAGTCTCCTTTCAAAACTCCTTTATTTTTGAGGTTCTATTAAAGGACTGGGCTCCTCTGTGCTCTCTTTTGTGCTCATGCATAACACAATGTGATACCCATCAGACTGCATAGAGAAGTTGCTGGGTACAAGTAAAATGTGCCTTCAGCTTTCCTCTCAACAATGCTTTTAATTTTGAGTAAGTCAGAGGCCTTTATTTCTCCCCAGATTATTCCAGGCACCTCTCCAGTATAAATAAGAGTAATTCATTCATATTCTGAGATGCCAGAAGTATCTAGGGTAAGATTTTTTTTATCAAGCCTCTCTTTTGATTTAGGCATTGCTGCCCACTTTTTTCCCCTCTCTTTGGTTTGCCACTTTGTCACCAAGAGAAGACCTTCCTTTCCCAGCCACCTAGGAGGAAATAAGCAGAAGATTATCAGGGGGGCAGGGTCGGGTATCATGTGAACTTCTGTATTTCCTTTGCTTTTGGAGTGAAAAAAAAGCTTCTGACTCTTCCCTACAGTGTGCATCCATCCAAATCCTTCTCTCTGTGGTGATGCAGCCCAACCACTGCTTGCCATGAGATGCATTTCCTCTTTGTCCGACAGGTAAAGGTCTTGAGGCTTGAGGGCTCTTCACCAGATGTGGAATGGGGCTATACAGCTGCTGCTCCAGTCTGGGAGGGAGTGAGTGCAATACGGGCAGCCCCCCGTCGCTTGCCAGGTGGACATGATGCGGGGTAGGCCAGACAGCAAGCCTTGCCCTCCCACCAGCAGCCTCCCTCTCAGGTTTGTGTACCTGCTCCTGAGTATATGAACAACCCTACACTCAGCCTCCTTTTTTGCCTCCTGCACACTGAGGGATGAGCAACCACTCATTTTAAGTATTTAACCCCAGTGTTTCGTCTACTTCTTTTTAATGCCCTTTTCAGTTGCAGATTGTGGGGTGACTGACAACCTTGGTTCCTAACAGGGCTAGCAAACCCAGCTACCAAATAAACTAGGCCAAAGGAGACAGCAATAATATACTGATTTGTTCATTTGATTTACATTAGAACAGGTTTATAATGACCATAAATGATTATTTTTACAAGAGGTACATAAACAAGTAAAACTGAATGACTGCTCTGCATGCTACTGCACATTCCTAATGCTGCATTTATACATGCACAAATGAATCCCCTCACTTCCACTAGCCAATTACTGCCATAAAGTGCCTGTGGCTGCGCAGGATGGCAGTCCCTCCTGTAGTGCATGTATATGAGGAAGACCATTCCGCTCATTTCCACAGAGAGGGGATATTGATGAGAGGTTTGGAGTTACCCAGTTTCCCTATGAATCTTAACCACCTTTTGTCTTTTAAAACAGATGATGCTTAACATTTTTGTGCATTAATCGGAGTCAAACCATATGTTCTCACTTGTTTTGGATGCAAGACAAGTGCAAAGGTTTAACATGTAAGTAGTCCACTAAGGTCTCTGTGCTAGGACCCTGCACACTAGCACACCCTACACAAATACCGCCCACACCAGATAAAGGCTGAGCTTTGTTACTGCATAGGTGTTATTGTGATTTAGTGTCAGGCTGTATCCTACCTGTCAGAGAACTTGTGCTGTTCCCTTTAGCACATAGGGCACCCAAAAATGTTTGGAGAAAACAGGAAAATTAGCACTTTGATGAGAGGAAGCAATTGGGATGGGCAGAAAAGCAGAAATGTCAGAAGAAAAATTGCTTAGAGATACCTGAGGAAAGAATCTCAATTTTCCTTCCAGCAGCTTGGGGGTGATGAGTGTTTTATGGCCTCAGCATCTCTCTTGGAAAGCATCCATGCTTTCATGCATGCAAAAGGCAAAACAGCTGAGATGTGAAGAGATTGGGAGAGAAGTAAAGCCAAAGGCTGACAGCTAGACTGGATCTATGCCATGCATGGCAATAGGAGGAGCCCATTCTGCCTGTTTTGGCTGGACAAACATCAGCACTGTCACTATCCCGTTGTTGCTGCAAAGGACCCCCTTCAGCTCTGAGCACGAGGAGAACTTCCATCATCTTTAGTTCTTCCTTTATCCAGCATGATACTAAACAAAGTGTCTTACTTGGCGGTTCAGGTGTGCTTCTGGCTGGTCAGGTGTGTGAGATCAGATAAGAATATTCCAGCAGTGCTGAGTACAAAGCCCTTTGGTGCAAAGCTCTCCATTCTCTGTCTCTCACAGAATCCAGTCCAGAATTCTTAACACATGATAAACATTTATGGATGATGTTTCCATTTCACAGAATCATTTAGGTTGAAAAAGACCTTTAAGATTGAGTCCAACTGAAACCTAACACTGGCAAGTCCACCATCATAATTATATTTACCACCCAGTCTTAGCTCACCCTTCACTTCTTACCAGTGTGCCTACTACCTGCCACTGAGCTGGCTGTTGATTTATGCTGACTTGAAAGGATAGCTCAGCATAAGTGAAGGCAAAACCAAATAAATTATATCAGTAAATATGAGAACAGGGAAAAATATGAAGACAGCAGTTAAGATTGAACATGTATCAAATGGCTTTAAAATGTTAATTGTATTGTATACTTGGTCAAGCATGAAGTTCTCTCTACATAATCATTCAGTATATTTTAAGGATAATAATCTAACAACAAAGCAGGTGAGCCAAAAAGCAAGCTACTGCCTCTCTCGGCCTTTGCAAAGTTTGATGCTTATGTTGCATGGTAATCTCCAGATGCCAAGGCATATGTTGTCATTGAGTAACTTCATTTTTTAGAGGCAGGTTGGGTGGCTTTGTGACTTCTTATAGAAGCCCAGAATTTCTGAATTAAATTGCTGTTTGTAATAAGCCTGTCAAGTTGTGCTTCAGGAACCTGGTACCATGTTTCCATTGTAGGAAGTATTAAAAAAAATTAGCACCACATACACACACACACACACACAAATACAAATCTCATCAGACTTTCACTGTAACCTGTATCACATCGGATCTGAAGCTTCTAGGAGGCTGCATAATTTGGGGAAGGCTATTTCATCTTTCACTTTTCCATGTCTGTTTGCTGACAGCTTTCCCCATTATAACACTGCCTTTGATACTTCCAACTTGTAATTTACTGCACCTCACATCAGCAGAAGCTGATTGTTGTGTACTCGTATCATCACATCTGATTATTTTTTTTTTCTTTTAAGAACTGTAACTTCATTCTACATTTTCTGTTTTTGATGCCCATCCCGTTCTTAGCAAGATCAGGCATTCAGTTATGGTACACCCTAGGTAAATACAGTAAATGACTGATCCAGCTCCAAATATTCCTGGTTTTCACTAATCCAGGAGTCCCAGTGTTAGATCAGGTTACTATTGTGCTTGGAGCTGTACAAACAGAACAAAGATAATCCCTCATCAATATTGTGGGCTAAGAATCATGAGCTACATGTGAGCTACGAGCTTGAAATCCGGCATATCATTACTTATGTAGGGTGGGTTTTTTTGGAGATAAGGTAAATTACCTTTTAGTAAATTCCTGAACTTAGAATGAAATGATACCTGGCTGCATCAGCTTCTGGACTGAAGGATGCAAATGTATTGCTGGCTCTGAAGGTGATTGCAGGTTTCTTCCGTGACCACCACGGATGTTAGCCTCATCATGTCTCTGTTATCTCGTCTGAAAAATGGGGAAAATACTTTCTGGGAGTGCTGCCACATTTACTGTTTGTAACATCTGTTAGGACTCTGGAACGAAAGACTTTTTAGAAATGTAAAAAGTTACTTCTTTCATTGATTTTTATGGAATTAGGGTCAAGACAGTAATGCTTTGATTTACGAACTCCCAGGGTCCCTTGTTTCCTGCTGTAGGGGGTCAAAATACTTGGCAGCTATTGAAATGGTTTTCTATCTGCCCAGGTCTCTTCTCTTTAACATGTGTATTATAGTGGTGAGTAACTGTATTCATTTCAACTCTGTCCTCTTGGATCTTTCTTCAGGCCAGACTGAAACACTCCTGCTCACAATGAGTAGTACCATACTCCCTCATTGATTTCAGAAGGGCTTTCACTGATGTGTTGTACTATTCATTGTTAAGTAAGAGAATAAATATCACAGTCTGGCTCTGTACAACGAAAGCAACAGAAACTGGAGGGTGGGGAGCAGGAATTACATACACAAGGAAACCTTTCATTTAAAAAAGATGCAAAGAAAACCTGATTCATCTGAATGTCTTAACTCTGAAGAAAAGCTTTCACTGGCAAATGATAGAATATAGTATATAGAGGCTGGCATCTGTAGTAAAGCAGAATTTAGAAAGCTCATTCCAAATAAGAATATAAATTACTATCATAAATTTTACTCAAATGCTGGGAATTCAGCTGAAATATGACTTTAACCACTAAAGAATTCCAGGATTTAAAGGATAAGGTGTTTCTGGGAGGGAGGCTGGGGTTTGTTTGGGTTTGTTGCATTCATTTTTCAGTCATATTTTACAGGCAGATCTTTTAGAAGCTATGGAATACACTAGCAGTACCGCTTCAGAGCTATTGAAAAAGTATGTTTTTTATTTTGTGGGCTAAATAAGGGCACAATAGAACCTGAGTCAAAAGTATTTTATACCTGTAGATATTTGTGTATCTGCTAGTCTGTCTGCTAGCTTTCTGATTCTCTGTTTGTGCTGGGGTATGTTTTTGTGTTACGCCATTCAGCTGGCCCTGCAGAGCAGCAGGACACTGAACTGGGTGCATCATGCAGCGCTGAAGGTGTGGTTTCCCTCTGTATCTTGCTATCCAAGCCAAAGGGAAGCAATTCATGGTTGAAGTGGGGAAAAATTATTCAGACTTGCTTGATCAGTGCCTTGACTTTAAAGTAGTCATTCAGAGCTCTGCAAGGCCAGACACAGTTCTCCTTGTACTGACAGGGGTAAGCAGTGTTTTACATCAAGTTGGTGGATATAACTACAGTATGGTGCAAAGAAGTGGAAAAGGGCCCCATGGCTGCATATGCAGTGTGCTTTCCATTTCAAGAGCCAGACATTTTTTTAGAAGAAAAATGAAACTCAACGTGCCATGCTAGTTTAGACCAAAATACAGGTCATACAGGGAAGCGGCAGAAAGCAGTTGTACCTTTTCCTCCCATCCTGATGCCATCCCCACAGTCTTTCACAATCTCCCCTTCTTCCCTCACTCCGCACACAAAGAGCAAAAATGTTGCCGTTCACATCTGTTGTTGATTGCTAATGCTAATCTGTGCCTTCATACTCTGGCAGCTACAATGTGTGTACAACGATGTGTGTTGGTTGTTTCTCCCGAGTATGCACCAAGAAAAGCTGTCCCAGATACTGACCTTGCTAAACTAAATTGTGTTCAGTCACCTCTGTATCAGCTGCTGTAGAGTGCCCTATTAGAAGATACAGTGGGAAACTACTTGGAAACATTTCTGGGCACAGTGTAGCTCCCTTGCTTTGGCAGTGCACTGCAGAGAAAACTGGTAAGCTGTGCTCCCTGGTCCCGCTACAGCACTGCAGTTGGATTTTCTTTGAGATGCATTCAAGATGCATTTCAGATGCAATCAAGGTCTTGATTTCAGTAGGAGCTATAGATGCTCGTTTTATCTGAAAACAAGACAACTTAGACACACCCTTGGAAAAGCATTTGGCTGATGTTTGCAGTTGCCTATTTCCTATTATTTCTACTGTAGAGCAGTGAAGAAAGTTGATGAAAGTTCAACAATCAAAATCTCATGTATGCTTTATTATTTCCATTACTGCAGCACCCAGAATCCCCAGTTAAAGCAGCCATGTTTGTAATTTGGGGGGGCTTTCCTTTTCAAAAATGATGGTAATGAATTTTTAACAGGCTAGCTCTGCCTACTCAGCTTTCATTTACAGCAGACTATCTCATAAAAGGGAAGAATTAAAGCACCAGTAATTTTCAAATGGGCAAGTAAATCAGACTTTCGGTCATGGTTGTGATTTTTCTGTCTTGAAATTTTCCTGGATAGCAGGTCAAACAGAGCATAATCTTCCAATACAAACCCTGAGCTTAACTAGTCCCTTTATGACTGTAAGTCAAACTCAACTTTCAGTTATATCAAATTCAGTCCAGTTACAATTTTTTCCCCAGCACAAGCCATTATTAACAATATTGGAGACAAACCTCAAATGATCCATATTTTCTCTGTAATGGAAAAAAAAACCAAAACACCGGACGGTGCTTAGCTGCTGCAGGTTTCCACCATTTGAACTACTAGAGGTCTGTAATGCATATTCTTGTTCAGAAAGTCATTTATTTTTTCTCTAGTTAGCAGATTAAAGAGCAGGGCTCCATTGTATTTAGTCAGAAAGAAATGGGAAAAAGGAATGTCTTGAGAAAGCCTAGGAAGTGAAAAATAAATAAAAATCAGGCTTCTG
The DNA here is from genome assembly GCA_013400535.1 of Scopus umbretta. Lineage (NCBI taxonomy): Eukaryota > Metazoa > Chordata > Aves > Pelecaniformes > Scopidae > Scopus > Scopus umbretta. The sequence continues at coordinate 34,684 of VZTL01008686.1, forward strand.
GTTTTAAGGAGAAACAGCAGTCAGTGGGCTTGTGAGGTCTTAGGGCTATCATCTCTCTCTCAGGTTACAAATGTACAGGATAAGGTGTTCAGAAAATAAAACCCCAGCAGCAGAGCCTCCACATGTCGCACACTTGAGGTGCCAGTGACACACAGTGCACCCAGCCACACGCCCAGATTATTCCTCACTGAGGAATTCAGGAGCTGGGGCTTTCAAGTCTCCCTCTTTGGCATTTATCCAAGATTACTGAGGCTTTGAAAAGCAGGATTGTTCTGAAAGGGGGATGGCAGTTCCAAGCAGCCATTTGTAATGGTGTTGCACATCCATTGTCTCCCTGTAATACATGACCACATGTATGCTCACACCACAGACAGTGCTCTTTTCACTAGCGGAGCGGCTGGAACGGATGCCAGAGAATTAGAGGAACTGGCCAGCCTTCAAGATTTCTTCACAAGGACTTCTTAATCAGCTCCCATGCCTCTATATTCTCATGTCTGTGTGTCTGGTAATTTGCTCTACTTTATGTACACTCTGTTCATCATACAGATTGGCTTTTTACTTTCTGCAGCAATTCCTCTCACTTTGCCAACACCTTGCCATTTGCAGCTTTAATGCCTGTTGATAGCACTTCATCAGCAATAGCTGCCAATGTATATTCCTTTTACAAGATGTTCACCCTCTTTATAGATTGTTACAAATTTAGTCACAAACTGATTGAATAGTTAGTTTTCATTTGCTTTTCACATGGAATAGGTTCATCAAAATGAATAGATCATCAGAAGATTGAAAACAGAGATGAAGAAGCTTCTCTAGTGTATATTTGTGCTCCAAGCCAGAGTCAGCTCTACCAAAACTGTTCCTGTGTGCCTAGTCTGGTTTGTAATACCTTCAATGAGAGAGTTTTTACAGCTTCCCAAAGGCAGATGCCTGTGCAGCCCTAATACTGGTCCTCATCCCAGCACCAACACACACTCCCTAACTTGGTTTTCTTCTACTGTGGGTAATACTTCACTCCCCAGGCTCAGCCACAGGAACCTGAGCAATGATCTTGTCAATGAAGCCAAGGCAAAGACTTCTACTACCTCAGGCTTTTCTGTGTCCTTTGTCACCCTGTCTCATTTATCTGTGGGTACGTGTTTTTCTTGGTCTCCGTTTCACTGTTGATGAGCCATTCTCATGGCTCTTCACATCCCTGCCAGCTTCAATGCAAATGGAGGTTTTGCTCCCTTGGTTGTCACTGTGTGCCCCATTCCCACCACGCTGTACCTCTCCTTTTCCTGTCTGGCTAAACAGGAGAAGCCTGACCGAGCTGTGTGTGGCCACCTCTCCTCCTTGCCTGACCATGCTCTGCCACGCTCTGATTCACTAGTTAGAGACAGTTTGGTACAATTTTTTCTGTTTTTCAGATGCTCTGACATACACAGTTTTAAGCAAAACCTATTACCAAAAAACATCCCTGTATAACTGGTTAGTAATAGAAAAGTCCAAAGCAAGCTTCAGGCACTTCACCCAGTTCAGTTTCAAACTCACCTTGGTGTAAGGATTATAAGTTAAGCCATTTGCTTCTGATTTTTTAAAGGAAACTGGTGGAAATGCAGGGGGGAAGAGATTGAGCATCAGCCCATGTACAAGGGACTTTTTTCTTTTAAGGGATGATACTACAGCAATCCTGACACAAACAAAATTTCTGTGCCTCAGTATTTTACAAGAAAACTATGTTTTTAGAGTTGCATGACCACTGTCATTCTATGTCCTGGTTTCAGCTTAATTCAGAGTTCATTTTCTTCCTAGTAGCTGCTATAGTGCTGTGGTTTGGACTTAGTATGAGAACAATGCTGATAACACGCTGATGGTTTAGTTGCTCAGCAGTGTTTACACCAGTCAAGGACTTTTCAGCTTCCCATGCTCTGCCAGGGGCACAAGGAGCTGGGAGGGGGCACAGCCAGGACAGCTGCCCCAACCTGCCCAAAGGGCTATTCCATACCATATGGCATCGCGCTCAGTATAGAAACTGGGGGAGTTGGCTGGGGGGCAGCAATCCCTGCTCGGGAACGGGCTGGGCATCGGTCGGCGGGTGGTGAGCAATTGCATTGTGCATCACTTGTTTTGTATGTTCTTTTATCATTACTATTATTATTATTTTTTCTTTCTCTACTGTCCCATTAAACTGCCTTTATCTCATCCCACGGGTTTTAGTTTTTTTCGTTTCTCTCCCCCATCCTGCCGGGGTCGGGGGAGGGTGAGCGAGCGGCTGTGTGGTGCTTGGTTGCCGATCAGGGTTAAACCACAACATTCTACAGCAATTTTTTTCATTTACTATCAATGCTAGAACTAAACTGCCTTGTGCTGTTCAGTGAGGTGCAACAATTTGTTGCTGAGAAACAGATAAGAGATTGTCTCTCCTCCTGTCTTTTCTTCTCCCATGCCATAGCTAGAAATAAATGCTCTGGGTGTTGCTAGCTCTTGTCTCCCAATATCCTTCTGCTTTATGGAATAGCCATGCCAGAATTTATGGTTTCTTATGGCTTGGTGACATATCCCAGGAATAACTCTATTTCCTTTTACAACAGCCTGTCTTGACTTGTTCTAAGTTTTGAAGATGTCATTAGCCTGCACTGCTTGAGTGTACCAGGTCAGTGATAGAGGGATGCTGTTTAGTGCATATCCCCATACACAGCAGTTGAAGATGGTTCAGTGAAATTCATAGACCTATCTTTTATAATTACTTTGAATGGGTTTAGTCTAAATTTGTAACTAGATAGCTACAAATCTGTGGGGCTTCTAGTTTAAGGTTTGATCACAACCTTACTAAATGGCTGGTAACTTGGTAACTGTTCTGAATACCAGTAGATGTCGAATTTCAATTAAATCAAAAATCTCCACTGTTGTTCTTTGCTGTCCTTTAATTATCAAGGTGTATTTCTTCCCATTTTTGGTTCAACAGTAGTGCATGAATGCCTCAATCAAGATCACGACCCTATGATGCTTAGCTGCTGTAGATCCACAGAAATTATTGTCCATGTCCCAAAGAGCCTAAACTTGCTAGCAAAGAAAACAAGGATTGCAAATTGTCTTTTGAGCTCCTTGTTTTTTATAGGAACTGGTTCATTGCTCAGGGAATACCACTCAGCCAACAGTGATTAGAAAGACCCTTCCATTCACCTTGCACTGTCTCTGCCAGTCTGGGAAACTATTACCTCTGCTTTGTAACACACCAGTCTTTATGACCTTTGCTTCAGATCTCTAATCTATCCTTAAATTAGGTATTTTTTCCCCAGCTAGCTCAGTATGCAGCTCTTTCTCCATCAGCTGGCTCCAATTATGTGATCCTCACATGCTATCTCTGAATAAATGTTCTTTGATGTTATGAAGTAGAAAGATGCCCTTGGTAAGCTACTTTGATTCAATTGCTTCAAATAGCAAGAGCACTGTTGAGGTATAAAGGTTAATTTCACCCATCTCAACTCAAGTTAAACAAGAATTTAATGAAGTCCTACAGATGCTGAGTTTACTACTCCCGAAAACCCAGTCTCTCCAAATTCTTTACCCAGATAGATGCTCTATGATGTTTTCTTTTCTAGCAAAGGATATATTGCTTGACCTAGATTTTTGTAAGATCTCAGATGGCAGGAATGAGCCTACTGAGAACAATCCATGATGCTTAGTACGCTCTAAAAAAAAAAAAAAAAAAAAAGTGGGAGCCCAGCCTTTCTAACGAGTATTAAGAATGCTGAGGAATCAACCTATACCTATTGTGTCAAGCTTGCGGCTAAGCTCATAGTCAAGCCCAAAGTCCTGTTTGTCTATGCTGATTACATTTTGGCTTTGACTCAAGTCTGACCCGGGGCCAGGAAAAGGATTGCAGAGATGGAGAACCAGGATTCAAACCCTTACCCCATGGGAGAATGAGCCACATGGCTTCATGCAGACATGTAGACATTTGGCATGCATCAGTTAAAATACAAAGTCTTAATTAAAAAGAAAAGCCCTTCATAATCCCAAATGAGCAAGTGCATACCTGAATTCCAGATCGGATCTTTTGGAGCACGATAACTATGGAGCTATGATAACAAATTGAAGGGTCTCTTAAAACCTATGGTGTCAGTGATACGTGGCTTAAGTAGATCATGACACAGTTGACTTTTACAGCAAAAGTCCATCACACCAATATTGCTTGCAAAATAAAGTGTGTTAGGCTTAGACATCCATGGGCTGTAGCATAGCAGTCCCTGGGTGCAGGCTCACAACAGAGATGTTAATTGTCTCCAAACATCAGGCAAGTAATCTGCATTTTGAAGAGTCTCTAAATGGGCATTTACATAATTTATGTTTTACAAAGTCCACTGATGCATATTTGCATAATAGACCACAGACGGATCCATTGCAGCACACGGTGTCAGCTCTCGTGAACTTCCAGTGGGTTTTTCCCTTTATTGGAGCTGTTACGACAGAAAGAAATTGGTAATAACTGATAAATCTCAAAGAGAAGACTGAGTGCCTGTCAAAGCTTCTTTGGTTGGCTGAAAGCACACAGAAATCAAGCCATATGCTCAGTCACCTAAGAAGTGCTCTGCATATGTCCATGCCAGTTCTCTGCATAGAAACAAGCCGAGATGGTCCTTTATGTATTCATTCAGTTTCCTGATCTGGTTTCCCATTGCTCTCCACTTACTTGCAGCAACACCCTGCTGCTTTCATGGTCTCCAACTTTTTCCTCCTTAAAGATGAATACATTTTCTCATCACCACCCTCAGCCACTTGGCATGATCTGTTGGAGAGGTGCTGCAGGTGCCTGGAGAAGGGCTTTGGGAACCACGCTGGCTTTGTCACTAGTCTCATCTGAGTGGTCAAGCTTGAGCACATCAGTGTAGAGAGAAGCCAGTTGAAAACTGCAGACCTTTGAGTTCCAATGCAATGTTCAACACCCTCAAAATCGCATTTTTATCACTCTCATGATGGAGTTAATACCTCAAGGTGTGGGCTATGGCCAGAAGTGTTTTTCCCACATGGCTAAGTGGTAGAAAAAGGCGGTCACCACTTCGTTACTCCTGGCCGATGTAAAGTTTAGCAGTGTTGTTACCCCGAAAAAGGGGGAAGATTTATAGCCATCAGTCTGTTATGTACCACAGCATTAGCAGACCAGCTAAATTCAGCCCTGGTGGTTTTGGTGTAGTTGTCTCCCATGAAAACTGGAAGAAGCATTTCCACCCTTATAGAACAGAACTGGGGAATGGGATCATTGCCAGGTGTCCTGGTTTCAGCTTAATNGGAATTTCCTTCCTTTAATTTGCTTCACAGCCTGAACACTGACTGAGCATAGTCTTCTGCATATGCTAATGGATGGTCCCTCATTTTGTAAGACATTTTATTAGAAAAGTTTATTTTTTACCCCTGGTTGTATATCTCTGTTCCGTTTGTGTTGATTTGGGTATTCATCATCCTGCTGAATGTGATAAGGGTTCATCAGTTTCACTGCATGCTACTAATAAGATAATGTTTTTAAGCCGTTTGGTATTTTCACATGAAACATGTTGTTCTTGCTACAGATATTCAGTAGAGTGATGGCTCTAATCATCCTCTCCGTCAATAACTGTCAGCTGTGATAGAGCTGGGGTTCTGGTTGGCCGGATAAACCTAGCAATGTGAAATAGAGGATATGCATGCTGAATAGTTGCCAGACTAGAGCAGGAGAAAAGACTAATTTAAACTTCCCATACCAGAGCTGAAGCAAGCCTAATGCTGTGATGTTTTCCTCTACCGCTCCTGATATTAAGTCTAAAATGATTAATCCAGGATAATATCTTGCCACAGTTTCTTTTGATTTCAGTTCTGACTGAAATGAAATACTGGAAATATTCAATAAACAAATGTTTCCCACTGATTGATCTAAGGACTAGAAAGATCCTTTGGCATTATAACTAATTCTTTTTGTCATCTAGCTTAAAAGAAATCAGATGGTATGTGGATTGAAGTGATGTCAATGTTTGTTCTATGATTAAACCTCAGTTATGATTATATCCTATTAGAGCCTCTTTAAAAGATTTTTAGTATAAGGTTCTATCTGTGCTTAAGAAATGACAGAAATACAGGAAATATTTTAAATCCTCACTGCCACCATTGGGATCTGTTACTTCAAAGTCTTGCAGCAGGAATCATGTCTGCCTAAGTTTTTTAGGGAGCAGTAGGAATAACTGGAAGAATTTGACTAGCTTTTAAGGAGTGAGGAATGATGAAAGCAACATGTTTGCAAGGTGGAGAGAACATTTCAGATGTCTTTTAGAGATGTTTGTGATTATTTTTCTGTGTCTGGCATGCTGGAAGTTGATGCCTTGTTTGTGGTTGTTATATTCAGGGATTTAGTCGGGCTGCTTCAAGTGTATGTGTTGAATGCACCCTGCCTTGCAAAGGCAACTGAGAGCTACAAGGGCTGTGCCCTGAGTCATGGAGCTCTTCAGTGGGTGGGGAACTCTCCTGTGGTTTATTTTCCCCTGCCTACTCCTTACAGATATGACATCTGCTCATGCTAAAATGTGAGAGTATGGCTTCCTAAGCAGACAGCAGTCTGTCTTTCTGCCCCTTGCTGGCATTTCCTTGTGGAGGCATGAAGAGACCTCACTCAGTGGCATGGAGCAGTTTCTATTGCCTCTTCTCTTTTTGCTGACACCCTGTTACTTAATTTGATTAGTTCTTTCCAGTGTATTTTGGGCCAGTTTGTTCTCAGGATAGACCCAGGTATTTAGAGTGCATAGCAACATCGCAAAGCCTGCTTTAGTCTGAGAGACACCTGTCCCTGCCTACCTTTTCTGACTGGATAGGGCAGGAGAGACCTGGGTTCAAGCACCCCTTCTAAATGAGCCACGGGAAGGATTTGAACCTAGATACTGTCTATCATTGGTGAGCATTTTAACTACTGCCCTAGATGTCTGTCTGCTTTCTTACTGTTTGGTGTGATCCTGCAAGCCTATGCTGACGAGGGCTGGCAGAGGAGAGGAGACCTGCAGGCCATCCTCCACCTCCATCACAGTGCCCCAAGGGCCATGGAGCTCACAGCGCTCTGGGATTTGTGTGCACAGTCAGCTGCAGAAATATAAATGGTGTAGGGCTTTTGGAGATGGAAACTGAAGGATCTAGAGAACTGTTATGCCTCTAGGGCTAGACAACAGCTGAACAGGAGCTTTGAGAATCTCAGTGGTGCCAAAATGCTTGACTCTGGCAGCTAACTCGTCACATGGAAGCCTAAAATTTCTTGGGGATTGGTGTTGCTAGTGCACAGGTTGTAGCATACTCAAGCCTGACCTTCCTCTTAAGCTATGTGATTTTCTTCTTACAGCACAGAGAAACTGTAAATGGTGCTTCTATATGACCTGTGAGTTTTTTTCAGCTGAGAAAGATGCTGCTTTTCAGTTTTAGGCCTGAGGGCTGAGAGGCATATGCCTAACTTCAAGCAGGTGGTTGATAGTATTTATTTTGGTGGTACGATCTCTGTTTAAAGTTAAGCAGATGAAGTTCAAATCCTTGCTGTAAATTGAACTTACATTGCTGCTAGCATAAGTTCATATCCAGTCTTTTTTGCAAAATGTTCAGAGGTGCAGAACTAAATTAAAATCCTGGTTACAAATGTCAATTGCAAATACAGTTAGCAGTTTATGAAGAGGCTGGATATTTGTAACATGTAAATCTTCAAGCAAGAAAAGGTGCAGTTCCCCCTTAAGGGAAAGAGTGCCAACAACACATGCTCTTTTTCCTCCCAAGAAATTAAGGAGTGTCTGGGGGAGAGGAGTTGGGATGGCTTTAAATGTTTCTGTACTCCCTAGCAAAATAAGTTTATAGTTTCCCCATATACAATTTAATTAAGCCTTCGATTTGACCTTTGTATTGAGCAATAAAAGTTAACTGGGAAAGATGTGGGTAGAATGAGAGCACAAACAAAGCATGCCCCACGTCAGCCAGTGTGAGAACTGTTTCTGTAACCAAACCTAATGAGATCATCAGGACAAAAGCAACAGCCAAAGCATTTTCAATTATTACTAATATTTTTCTTCCTTGAGCCAGTTTATATTTTTCTTAATTACAGCTTTGAGCTGTGGCGTGATATTTAGCAGATGCCTTCGGCACTTGGCATTCTGATCACTTGCACACTCCAGACTGGCAGGGGCACCTAATCTTTGATGTCTAGAGCACACATTCGTCTTTAACCATAAAGGTCAATCCCACATTCCTCGCATCCCCCCAAACTCCCATTAAGTTTAATAGGAGTTTTGAATATGTGAGGCATGCAGTATCAGGATCGCTCTCAGTCTTCTGGATATTACCAGTGAGGCATGTACAGAATTTCTAAACTTAACTAATTGATTGCACCATACAGTGATGGCAGAAGGCTGTCACAGAGTTTTTTAGTTGTTTGTTTCATTACAAGAAAGTTACAACAAAAGTTCAACAGATTTACTGGAGACATCATGTTTTACAGATACTTCCATGCTGTGTTTCAGGATATCATGTCAGCTGTGCTGCAGTACATACGAGGTATCTGGCAAACTAAACAAGTTTAAACATGCGACCACAAACATGTGCCTAGGACTAGACTAAAAACAGATGTTTCCAGGAAATGTAAAAGATATTTGGCATGTTTTAAGCTTATACTTCAGCTTGTCTGCATTTAAATAAGTCCCATATTAAAATAAACAAAATGACAAAACCTTTTCTTACAAATGACTGATTGATTAATGGAACTATTGCTGAATCACACAAGGTTTGTTAGGTTACGTTATTTCTTCCCAAGGAAAAGATGGATTGTTCTATCTTGACATTTACCATGGCAGGAGCTGAGGCAGTTATACGTGTGGGTTTACTTTTTAGCCCTCAGAACTAATGCAGTTTTATTGTGGCTCATGAAAATCATGCAGAATTTGCTATGGCAGCTGTATATCAAAAGCCAAACAGATACAGTGACAGGTTTTCTTACAGCAGTACAGCTGAGATAATGTCCTATTCTCTCTCTTCATATATATATATATATATATATACACACGATATTGCATTCAAATGCATATAGACAAAAGATTGTTTGGGAATGGGGGAAGGAGTTGCTATTTCATGTTACGTGTGGCTTCCAGGCACCTGACATCTCAAATTGTCTCAGAGTTGTTCCCGACTTTTCTTTATTGCATTTTTTCCTTTGTTGCATTTTTTTTTATAACAGTAGTTCCTGAAAGTTCCGCCCAATGTTATTTCTTGAGGAGAGTGGGTATGGGTCTTCTCAGCCTGAAGAATTTACATCCAGAATGTGCAGAATGTGTCGGAAATAGTAGTTCTCTCTCTGGCCTACAGGGAGAAGTGATCTGCCAAAGATCAGACAGAGTTTAATGTGGAATCAAAAATTGGACATAGATAATCCTAGTCGCAATTTATGACTATCCTCCCAAGGCCAACTTCTCTTCAGTCACACACTCCTTAAAAAGAGAAATGGAAAGATCACAGAATAAAAATGGAGTACATCAGTTTACCCTCATAATCTTGTCCCATGAGTCTTCTGGAGAGGCTGGCCTAAACCTAACGCAACTCAGTAGTTAAGTGAGGAGAGTCACCTATTCGGTTGTAACTCCTGTAGTTCTTCCCTTTTCTGGTTAAAGATTTTTCTCCACCTAAGGCCAAGTTTCCATAAGAAGGTGCGTGGGGAAAAGGTTTATATGGACACCATATTCTCAGGCTGAAATAGAAAGGGGTAGAACAGTACGTACATGGGAGGCTGCAGAGCTGTTAATTAATCCCTTCTTCTGGCTCCAAAAGGGATATATTACACCTGCCTTTCACTGACTAGTATTATGTAGCAGACAATAACAGACTCCAGAATTTGGAGAATTGCATCACAAGTTCATCACACTTTGGGAGTTCTCACATTCCCATTTCCACAGCATTCCTGTTTCCATTTGTCTGATGCAGCTGTAACTGGAAATAATTAGTGCTGGTCTTAATGTCAGGATAATAGATTGTTTGGAAATTGTTGGTACATTTTACGGTGACAGCATTGTTTTGCAATTTCAGAGCTCCTTCCTTTTGAATATGTAAAAGTAATTTCAGCTTTTGCTACCAGAGGTGATAAAAAGCTAATAATAACACTGCAGCATCTACTGTAATTTAAGAGCCTGTTCCACCAAGCTGCACCTAGATTTAATTTTCTTATGAAGCTGTCAGCCAAAACCAAACCCGTGATTGAAGTGAAATTTATCAAGCAACTGAACTACAACATGGAGAGTAAATGCAGGTACTGACCAGCTCGCTTTAGACCTGCATTATGAGTATCATTACAACCATGATGAGGCACTCAAGACCAAGGCATTAATTTGCTGTCATAGATGCTGACATTCTGTCTTTTCAAGGGACAGTGTTTGCATAAAATCAGACCTGCCCATTTCTTCCTAGGCTTTCCCCCCATTAATGGGGGAAAGCAGAAATAAACAATCTACCCTTCTTTTCTTCCCACAGCTCTCTTCCCAAATAGCTGGGTCCAAAGTTCTCCCTAGCAGATCATGGTGTAAAATTGATGGAAATGTGTTCAAAATCTCCACTTTGTTGTGGGCATGGTGGACTGATGAGCATCGATTCTCTGCTGTCACTCCATTAGAAATTGGGCTGCTATAATTAACATTTACTGGACTAGTCTGGCAAACCTCTCTGTTCTCTTTTTGTTCAGAATTCCCTCACAGGGATTGTACACTTGTCCGGTGTGATGATCTGTAGCCTTAGATGTATGTAGGCACCATGGCTGTTGGTTAATCACAAGTGCACTGCTTGAGGAACAGAGGTCCTGAGGCACAAGCACATTGCTTCCACAAGCACTAGAGCCTTGGTGTTTGCACTGGTGTACAACAGAGCCTGCCAGGTGGCCCTTTCTGCTCAGCCATGAGAGGTGAAGGGCAACAAGGGCTGGATCTGAAAGTTGCTGGGGCAGCTCAAACACAGGCTTCCCCGAAATTAATCCAGCTTCCCTCAATGTGAGATCAGCCCATTCAACTGCCCTTCCCTTCCCGCCTTTTTCCTTTACTGCAGAAATACTTTCTCTATCAGTAGCAGCAGCAGCCTGTCTAGGGAGTCTTTGCATTTACGCTTCAGCTTCGTGGAGACAGTGTTGAGCGTGATTCAGACGGGAGATGAAGAGGGTTCAGTAGCACTGGCAAATCTTTGCAGGGAAAGACTCACTATCACACCGATCATTTGCAATCACAGAGAAAGGACTAAGCTCAAGTCAGGTCAAGCAAAGGACAAAAATGGAAGGGGGTTTCTGTTAAGTGGATGAACTTGTTCATCCCTTGGCAAGACAATAGGAAACCTTAACAGACATTTAATTAGACCTTGCTGATACTGTTCATTGGAGAGCAATAGTATGCAAGTACACCAATAAATAGTTACATCTTTGATAATCCCTATCAGTAGCAAACTGCAAATCATTTCATTTGGGCTAAAGAGAGGAAATTAATAGCTGGGGTGCCAATATGACTTGAATTTGTGTCAGATAACCTGGTAATAACCAAAAAAAAAAAAAATCACATTATTTCACCCTTGTATCATTACTGGCTAAGATTAAGGTGTGCTTTGATGTGTGACTCACCAAATGCATTTGAAAGGCATGCTCAACCCTCACTATAGGGGAGGTTTCCTGTTCCTAAATTAGATGACAGTGACAGTTTTGACTCTCCCTTTTATCCTAAGTTAGTCTCTCTGAGGAATAGTATTGATTCATATATGTATTTATGAGAAGTTCAGTGCCGTCTGAGCAGCACATGCATTACTGGGTAGCAATCTGCGGTTAGATCTTTGAGGTGAAGATAATCCTAAATGCTCTGAACACCGAGGTCAAGTAATTTTCATTATGTGCTTTGTTTATGTTGTCAAGATGTGAATTTAACAGCAGTTAACACGGATGAAAGTCCAGCTAAGGAAGTGAACTCAGTCCTCTGGGCTAACTGAGCTGTTCCCTGCATTCACAGTAATCACGGGGCCTAGAGGGACTCAGAGCCATCTTCACTGACCCCGACAGACCTCGTCCTCGGCAAGAGTCCCAAAAGGCTGTTCACGAAGGCTGCTTTGGCAGTCAGCTGCCTTCACTAAGTACCCCTTTTGGCAGGATTAGAATATTTGCACTGGGAGCCTGGGTAAGGGAACAGCACAGTGGCTACTACAGTGGCTGTATCACCATCATGATGCAGTGATAAATAAACAATGTAGAATAATATTCATATGCCAGTGTCCAAAAGGCCGTCACATGTGTTAGCCTGAGGTTAGCTGAAGCCTTCAAAGACTTGAACCACTCCATTTCTGGAAAGACGAGAGGGAAGAAAGTTTCTAGCGATGGAGAAAGCTTTTAATTGGGAACCATAAAGCCTTTAAAATGCAGAAGGCAAATACTAGAACAAACCAAAGTTGTGGTGTGTATTTTTTTGGTTTTATGAAGTCATGATCCAGGGGCTTGATTCACAGGTATTGAACATCTGGGGTTTGCTTTGTTGAGACTGGAGTTTCATTTCTGTACTAGTCTTCACACTGATACTTTTTTTTTCTAGCATGCTTACTATTTTTTTGCCTTGTGAATGTCAGTAGTAGACTGAACATAACCATCTCTGACTTTGAGAAAAAGATTTAAGAGGAAAAACTCATTTAACTCAGAGTCTCTCAGCCAAAACCCTGGAGTGAGTAAGCAACAGGAACTCTGAGGAAACTGGAATAAAACATGAAATTTTTACACTGCTGAAATTTGTGCCTTAAAAACTAAATATAGGATTGAAAAAGATCTTGAACTGAATTAGGACTGAGGCTATTTTTATTTATTTTTAAGAAGAGAGAAAACAGAGCATTTTAAATAAAATGCCAGATTTGCACAATTAAATCCCAAATTAGAATTGGCCATGAATAGCACCAGAAGATACTCTGCTGTAAAGACAGAGAGAGAATTCAGAATGTAGTCCTTCCCATGGAAAGGTTAAAGGCAGAATTTTCTAATGTATTATTTAACGCTTGTTATGTAGTGCATTAAGCAGTCACTGAGAGGAAAGCTTTTAAAAACCAACAGCCTCTCTGATAACATTAAATCTTACCTTAGATTTTTGGTTAAGTCAATATTAAGAAAATAAACAAATTAATACATTTCAGTCTGCCCGATTTATAGAGGCCAATCAAGTTACAATGCTGGACATGGCCAACTGAAAGAGGGGAATAGATTTACCTGAGTGAGGTCTTAATTTAATCAGCTGGCCCCAGAGAGCTGAAGTCAGCAGGCTGGGATGATATAAGAGGCAGCAGAGAAGTAGTGCCTTTACCGCAGTCGAAAAGGAGAATGACAGTGATGGAAAGGAGTCTAGGCAGTGTCAGAACACACCTATTTCCATGATTTATTCTTAATTTACTTTAATGACAGTCTGAAGGTTGTCCATTTTTCTTTAAGTGTCCTCAGAATACTGATATATTCTAAACATTTAGATCATGCTTTTTCTCCCCCTCATTTCTGTTAGCTCCACTGCAAGTTGGAATTGAAGACGAGCTATGTCCACATTTTGCCACAATTAATTTTGAGCACAGTGTCAGACTACCCTTTTCCCCCTGTATACTTTGCCAGCCAGTGTCCCTTTTCTGCGGTCACCCTTGAGTCAGGTCTAGGAATCAGAGGTTCCTCTGGGATTAATGTTGAAATTATGATAAAAAGGAAGAATTCATTGCATTTCTTCCATGGTTTATACTGGCAAAAGAACAATGTGTGCTTTCCCAATACAATAGCTCATTTTTATTATCAAGTGAGTTTATTGACAGTTGTTCAGAACTACTGATATGGAGACAGCAATCTCAGATTGCATTTACATTTCTGGAATACTTTTCACTTTTCCAGCTTCTGCCAGGAACTTGCTTCTGTGATTCAGAGTTTTTATTTTAAGATTGGACTGTTGTTTAATCTGCATTACAAACATATGCCTTTTGCTTTCCTGTGTATGTGCACTGCATTTATTAGTATCCCAAATCTTTTAAACTTGGACTTGAACAATTATTGTTAAGTTATAAATTCTTCCAGGCAGCAGTTTGGTTTTTGCCAGGAACTTGAGTATGCTTTTACAGATTGACTGTAAAATCGTCATCCCATCGTCAGATGAAATAGTGATTCTTTTTCCCCACAATGCCAATGAGAGGGTTCAAGGGCAATATGATCTCAGTAATACTTATAAATAGCTTGGGAATGTCAGGATAACCAGAGACCCTTATCAGTCATTTTCTCATTTAAAAAAAAAA
>VZTL01008688.1:1249-13339 GCA_013400535.1 Scopus umbretta
AAAAACCATACACAAAAATAAGCTGTTCATGAGGGCAAAGGCACCAGACTGGACTGCAATGAATGGAACTGAAATGCAGCTTTATCCACTCATTCCTCACATGTGTGCTCTATTCCACCAAAAACATTTATCAGACACCTACACAGTCACACTACCTCAAACTCCAGTCACAAAGTAATTACAAACAGAGGGCTCCTTCCAAGAAGGATGACTGCGAACCTTTTCCTTTTCACGAGGTAGCCTGAAATAGTTCAGCTCAGGATTCATCATCAAACATGAAGGGCTACATAATTCTCAAGCACACAGAATTTATTTTGAAATCACACCAAGTTTCCAGTAAGACTTCAGAATCAGCTCCACAAAAATCTAGAATTGCCAGTACCGAGTTTTCAGTACAGGAAAGAATGGATAAAACCATAAATAAAGGACAGACTACCAAGAGCAGCTAGGATTTTACATTTTCCTTCATGTCAGACACCCTTACTCAGTGCATGTAGCAGGTTACACAGAAGTATTTCACAGAGCATCATCTGTGATGAGCTATAATTCTTTTCTTTTGGCTCTCCAAGGACAGATGCAGAATGCCATTTCAGAGTTTCTAGTCAAGATCTGTCCTTTCCAGCCTCACTTTAAGAAGTAGTCAGACAGTTACCCTAATATTTTCCTCAAGCTTGCATTCTAGGTCAGCCTGAATATCTACACCATTGCACCCACAGTCCCATATTCCCACAGAAGCGAAAAGATGAGTCTTCTTTTTAAAATTATGACATACATCAAAACCAGCCCTTTGTTAGAAAAATCAAAGGTCAAAGCTCAAATGTGTTTTGTGGATTTTTTTCCTCACAAAGCCTTTTTTATACAAAAGCTCATATCCCAATTAAGTATATGAAAAAAATATGAATTATAGAACTTCATGGCACAGAATGCAGATTATTGTTAGTAAAATCTGTACGTAACTCCAAAAGAATCCTTATAAAATACTAAATACTATCACCGTCTATTGATCAACACTCAACTTCACACGCTACATAGTAATCGGTCAAAAATCCAGGATTTCAAACATCTAGTTATCTTTGCTATTACATTCTTACTTGAGATTTAGTGATAATTTTGTATTTTTATAGAGTTAGTTTTTCTCATTACAGCCTCTCATCCTGAATACTCATCTCTAGAGTCCACTAAAAATATTTTAAGTAATCCCTCTTCTTTCTGTCCTTTTTTTTTTTNTTTCTGTTTTTTTTTTTTTTTTTTTTTTTTTTTTTTGGGGGGGGAGAAGTCATCTGTTGTGCTTGAAGTATTCCCATTTTCCATACATCTGACAGAGACCTGAATTTATCCAAAATAAGATTCAATTTCTCATCTATTCATGCAGGACTTGGGAAATGACAGTGTTTCACTTATTTCCTCAAATCAAATCTTGGGTCTTAAGAAATGCTGCTAAATAAATTTCTCTCCCAACAAGTAATTTTGCAGTGCTAAGGCCAATGTGTGGGCATATGTCCTGATAAATTTAAAGCAGCTTCTAAAACTAAATAGGTTAAATGCCATTAATATTCTACTAAACTCCATAACATAGACAGAAATGTAAAGAAATGTAAAGAAATAGCATGTTTTCCTTAAAATATTTTTCAGTAAAACAAGTAATTGGTGATATGATATAACTTACAAAAGCATGGGTAACATCTTAATTCTACTTCTGTAATCATTATTCATGTTACAACAACCCATTTTAATTTAATATATATCCTTGCTCTTTCATCATTCTGAACTACTGCTGAAATTCCAGGAAGCATCCATTTTACTGAATTAATCTGAAAAAAAAAATCAAAACAATTTTCCAAAGCATTGCTTCTTATTTGGGATACAGATTTCAGGTGAGGGGTGAAGAATGGGAGAACAACACTGTAGAAGTACTGATTTATTGCTTATTTTATAATTTAGAGTAACTGACTCTAAGTAAGTTTTATGCTTACACAGGATGGTATTCTGCCTTTGCTGCCAAAATAATTACGTAGGAGAAAAAAATCAATAGCAGGAGTTACATTGGTTTTGTGGTTCCATTTCTGAGTGCAAATATTTTATTCATCAAGTTCTGATTGTGAGTTTGCTGCTTAGGAAACAAAATACACAACTACTCAAAAACACAAGTATTATAAAAAAAAATCAATGGAAAGCAAATAATTTGCTTTAGGGAAGGATAAGGGCATACTTAGAAATAAGTACTTATGTAATACTTATGCAATCTCATGGAAGTGAATCCATTCAATGCAAGTCAAGTTTGGGGTTTTGCAGGACAGAGCTACACTAGAAAGGGGAAAGGAGCCAGAAAATTAAGTAACTATGAAAAGCAATAAGCACAAGCACACTAGAAATTACTAGTAACTCTCACTGAAGGTACCCCTCAGGAGCTGGCCAAAACATATTACAGGATACAAAGGTATGTGCGCCTGGCAGAAGTAGCCATGGAATTTGGCAGAATCCATACAAGCAAGTCTTTGATCTATAGGCTCAAAACCAGATCATTAGTGTTGGTGGTAAATGCTGTCACTTAGAAGATCCATTTACATTTCCCATTACTTTGTATACCTTTGTTCCCTTTAAAAATCATTGGAAACTAACAAATCAAACATGGTAGAGAAGCATGTAAGTCTGCTGGTAAAAAGAGGGCTACTTCAGCCATTTTATCAAGTAGTTTTGATTATTCATACCAACATGAGTTAACAGAAGGTTTTCAAACCATACAGAATATGTTCTTTTATACAGAGTGGCAGCCCTGAAAATGCAAAAAATTTTGCATCCTTCAGACCCAGAACTAAGAAGAGCACTGAAGATGGCAGTGATTGAGAGGCTGTGTTCTTCCCTATACCACAGAAGAATGGAACTTACAGTCAAGATGCGTAAAGCTAAGCTACTAAGTCTTTGTTTTAGGGTAAGTCCAGGCAGTTTTGTTCAAGAAGTTAAATTTGTTTTTCCTTTAAGGTGGTTACTTTCTAAAGGCTTTGATCCACCACGATGGGATGATAGCAGCCTTTGTTGAAAAAAAAAACCAAATAAAGCCCCAGACCAAAAAGCAAACCAAACATACATGCTGAAACATTGACATCACAGCAATGGCCGTGGAGTTACACAGAAGATGATGGAGAAGGACACTGTGGAAGGAAAAGAGTCTAGATATTTGTTTGGGAACTGATGGCAAGTCTTCGTCAGTTGTGTAAAGAAGAACAAGTCAAAAGGCAGAAAGAGGCAGTGCTCAGAGGCTGGGCAAACAGTCCAGAAGGGAAGAAACTGAGAAGTTACCAGCACTTCCCCATCACACCAGCAAATCCACAGGAACACAAAATTAATGAGGGAAATAAAGAACGGATGGTACTGGTTCAACACTGCAAAGTCAACAGCAAAGCCTATGACAGGCTGAAAACAAGAGATGTCACCAGCACCCAGGACAGAACCCAGGACAAATTCTCAAGCCCAAACCCACAGCTAAGGAAAATTCATTGTGGCATGTAAAGACAGAACATCTCCCCAAACCCCCAAAATAAACCCCAAAATCAGCTGAAGTAATATACTGTGTGCGACGTTCTTGTGGTACTTAGGTTCTTCTCCCATCCTGGGGGTCTGTGAGGACTCCTCTCTAAGCCGGAGGAGTTGATGGAAATCCTCTTAAGCAACTACTTCACTGCTCTGCTCCTCACAAACATCACAGCATTAAGCTCTCTTGTCCTAGCATGTGTCTCGACTCAAATCAAACCCACAGCAAACTCCCACAGCCATACGATGGATGGGGAGCAGTAGGAATGAATATCTTCCTCAGTACCTGAAAATCCTTCCTGGCCTCAATATTTTCCAGAGCAATGTAAAAAAGCAATATACAGGATCTAGCCACCATTCTGAAAGGTTTAAAAGGACACATCTTCAACCTCAATTACTGCAGGGAATTTTGAATGTGATTTCACATTCAGCTTTGCTCCTGACCTGCTGTCTGACCTTGGGAGATCACTCAGTGTTATTCAGGTTCCTTCATAAAAAACAGGCAGCAAAACCAAACAAACCAAGACTCATCAGGGGATTTTGAGATTGAGCTATCAGGTGTTTTGAAATTTTCACTGAGGACCTACTTCTGCAAACTTTTCCTGACAAACTGCAGTTAAGATACAGAAAAAGGGAGAGCTGCTGGACCAGTATCTTTTATCACTTAATGTTTGTTCTCCAGGAATTTGGTGTGAGAAGTACTTGTCAATCTGTTCTCTAACTATTTGAAGATGGGCTATGAAGATCCCTTAAAACAAATATATGAACTTTTACATAGAGTATATAGATACATTTAGAATAGTAAAAACATTTTCCAGAAATCCCCTATTTCATTTTTCTAATTATACAGAATTGGCAGAAAACTCTCATGACACTCAGACTTGTAAAAAAATAAAAATAAATTAAAAAATAACTCCACAATTGTACCAGATTTTCTTTCCCAACATAAAGAATTACTTATACTGAAGCATCTCTGATTTTCTCATTTTAATTTTCTTATACTGTATAAATTTTGAAAATTCAAAGAATCAGGCATTTAGAATAATTGACTTTATAAGTAGGGAGCACAGATCTTAATGGTCTAAAAACTGAAAAATAGAGAGTCATGGAGTCAGAAAATAACCCTTTAGTAGAAAATATATAGTGACAACCAATTGACCCATTGCAAACAATGCAGAACATGTTGATTTTTTTCAGTGTGAGTGAAAGAATTCGCTTAGAATTTGGTGCTTTCCATATCTAAAAACCACAATTTTGCCATGCTTTGAAAGACACGTGATACAATTTAAGATGTTATATTAAACCAACTCCAATTAAAAGATTTATTTTAAAAGGAGCACAATCTAGAAGTAGTTTCTTAAGAAATATTGCCACTGAATTAAACGGCTTGAGTAAGAATTCTCAGGTGTATCACAAAAAATTGTATTTGGTAAAATTAAAATCCATAAGAGACTAAAAAGCTCAAAATTTAGAAAAAAAAAAGTTTTACATTTTTATGAGAATTGATCAACTGAAGGTTATATTTCCTTTACTCCTGAGCTACTCCTAAGCAAGATAGCCTACTTCCTCTGCTGGACACATTGGGATAAGTGTGTTACTGTATGTAATTACATGAATTCCCAGTGTATGTACAACATAAATTAAATTATAGGGTGTCTTCTGAGCATTCTGTCCAGCAGTTAGAGACACCACAAAAGAACAGATAATTTGAAAGGTTCTTCTCTTTGTTTATATTTTCTTTGCACAGCAAAGTATTATAGGATACACAGATTTTCAACTTTATGATATGCAACCATTTATACAGACTAAATAGGTTTTTTTGTGTCGAGAATTTGAATAAAAGGCCCACTTGAGTGGAAAAACATTTCTTTTGAAGCCGGGAGCAATAAATTCAGAATATCCTCATTTGATCCTGATTTTGTTGATGGGCAACTCCAGCAAATGAAAACCCAGGTAGGTAGGAAAAAGGCATATTTCTCTTCGTGAAGCATTCTGAAGTAATTCAGTTGGGCTGGAAAAGACTGAAGTAGATTCTGTAAAGGAAAGTGCCGAGACAAATTGCTTTCCTCTACAAAAACACTTTCCTGCAGAGATCTTTCTAGGCAGTTTTCAAGCATAGATGGAAGCACTTCGGTCGACAATATAAACACATCTCAGAGCAAAACAACATATAAAACTGAAGTTGTGACTACTCACTGAAAGGCGAGGTTGGCAATGCTCTATTTTGCTGTTGTTATGGGTTGTGTTTTTAGCTCATCGGGTGAGAAAGAATTCTTAATGCGTTGGGCAATAATGAAAAGCAAGAAGGACCTGTGAGGAAGGAAAAAAAAAAAAGTATCACTTCAGAAAAAATGAACTGTAAAATACTGGTAATAAGCAAATACTTTAAAACTATTTTGGTTCTTATCTTTCTCAGGTTTTAACTACCAGAAGAGCAACACAATCTACATGCTCCGGGATGTAAAAAAGTAATCTTCTGGATGCATCTTTCCTTGTGCCTCATTTTCTCTCCTCCCTGCCCCAAATGTAGACACCCAAATAATGAGATTGCTTAGTCATTTATTTTTCACACTGCTAAAACTGGCAGACAGGAATGTCCTTTCTACTCAATTCCCAAAAGAAGAAAAGACATGATAATCTTGGATAGTACTCCTCAAAACTTTTGGATCAAGACATTTTTTCCTCCAGGTATCTTCATTGTGAAAAGTTTAATATAAAGTATTCTTAGATGTCACTACTTCATAGACCACTTCTTCCTTCCTCTGTCAATTTATTCTTTTCTTTCTCAGTATGCAATACTTCAAAATACATGTTGGTTCCCACATTTTCTTCAGAATTTTTATTATCCTCAAAAGTATTTTTGGAAAAGAAAAATTACCTAACATGTCCACAGCCTCAGCAATTGATTTATTTTTCACCTGGTCATGAAATGATCCAGGTAGAGCCACAACTACCTATAAGATAACTTGGAAAACCCAAAGGTTTCACCTTGCATTATGAAACTGAAAAATAAGAAAAAAAACAGTGAAGAACTGATTGGTTAGGCTGCCAAAGAAATTCAAACAGTTGATACCCACCCACTCAAAAAATACCAAACCACCACAGGCTAGAGGTGGGAACGGACAAGCCAACCATCAAAACTGAAGTCAAATATTTCATAAATGCATACAAAAACCTAAATGCATACAAAAAGACAAGCTAACGCTTTCCACTGTTACACATGCAACTTTTAAGCAATTTTCTTTTAACGTTGAGAGTATTTAACACTGCCAACTTTATCTATTGCTTTCATTGAATTTAAATTAATGGTACTTATTTTTGGTTTAAAAAAGAAGCTTGATGTACTAGCACTACTTAACTGCTGAGGTCTATCTCCCTGGAAATGAATAGGCATAATTGTATTTCAGGCCAACAGCTTTCCATAAAGCATCAATTATTTAAATAAGACAAAGAATTTGATACACATTGTACATTAGCATCATGTAAAATCTTTAAGGCCAGAATCATAGCATAAGATCTTCTAAGAATATGAATCAATGTGAAAAAAACACAGTGCTTTTAATTTGCAAATGTGAAAGCTGAAATACAGATAACCTGACTAATTAGGAGTTGGAATGCAGTCTTTACTTTTATAATCTCCTTATTTTCACTATTATGCTTACTTTCTTTTGTGCAATCCTATCAACCTATGCCTCAATGCAAATTACACTTCTATTACATACCTCCTGCTTTGGTAATTCTGTGCCATTCACAGTATTTGCTTATAATTGCTAAATCCTTTATACCTTCCCTGTTTGTATATCACTATTTCAGGAACTGCTGAATTTGGAACAGAAACTTTCATAAGAGCAGCATCAGGTTACACTGAGATACAAACGCTGATATTCTAACCAAGAAAAAGAATAATAAGTAATTTGCGAGAGCTAAAATCTGCCTCCGGTCAGACGCGTGCAAAAACTGGCAACCAGACACGCAGGACCATCTTTTAATCCTCAAGAAAGACCATCTTATACAGGCTTTAAAAACCGATATGGGGAGCTGTCGACTAACAGAAAGCCACGTGTGGCCGCTCCCAGCTAAAACTGAGAAGTATTTCCACTCGGAAAGCCCAAATAACCGGAGCACGCAGCTCTCCTGCTCAGGCCTCAGCCACGGCGCAGCACGCTGCCCCGCTCGCCCAGGGGGGAAGGACGGGGTCGGGTCCTGCCTCCTCCTCCAGCAGGAGGTGCCCGCCAGCCCGCTAAGCGCCTCGCGCACCCCACCGGCCAAGAAGCAACTGGCTGGGGCCCAGCCACGGACACGGGCTCTTATTTGACTCTCCTTGTGCCGCTGGTATCATGTCTTCTCATGTAGCAATTTGTAGGGAGGAGACAAAAGATGATGCAAAAATGACTTTAAAAGAAGACTAAAGTAAGTGCCGAGTTTTCCAAGCTTACAGGACATTTAAAGGCATTTGACTAGGTGATCACAGAGGTCTTTTCCAACCTTAACGATTCTATGATTTTCTTTCTCCTCTGACATGAAAAAAAAAAAAGTAGTGCTGCAATTACTGTTTTCTGTTTCTCTTTTGCCCTGTTTTACATGCAAGATGTCCAAAAAAAAGATGAAACAGTCCAGCTACAACAAAAAAAAAAAAAAAAAAAAGCAAAAAACCAAACCCACCCTAAATCCATGTAGTAAATTAATTAGGTAACAAAATCAAAAATAAGTTTCATGTTTCATTATAGGTTTTTTTCAGTAAGCGACTTCTTACAAAGACTGGCTAAAAATGCCATCTGACAAGATGAAATGTCTCTCTAAATTCTGGCAAATAATTTTTTACCTTGATGTGCCTTTCTGTAAGAGGACAGGTGAGAAATATTTGTATACATCTATTGGCATGTACAAATAAGTGAAACCGAGCAAGAAAAGAATCAAAAATAGATGGGATGGAGTTGTTCTTTTCAGACTTCTCTTACAATAACAAATAATACCAGATTCTTTAAAAATAATTTCGGCAGATACTATACAACCAGCATAAAAACAGTACACTATTTCTCAAAAGGGAAGGCACGTCCCATGTACCAGCCTGTCACTGTTAAGAAGCATTTCTGAAAGACTCTGTCTCTCTTCTAATTTATCAGCATCTAACGATGAGAGATGATTATTTTCTAAGTAGCAGGAGGAACAGGGGAATATGTTTCTAGTACCTGGAAAAGCATCTATTTGCTTCACAGACACACTGCAAGTTTATGACAAAATTGTTATCAAACGGTCAATTAATCAGTGAAGAAGATAAATGAAAATTAGGTTTGTATTGAAAATAAACTAAAAAAGGGTAATTTTGCCAGTTACATGCTTGTTAACCAGAGGGGTGTCCGTGCCCAGGTGCCGGCAGGGAGGCTGCAGGGCCTCTGTGAGGAGAGGCCGGGGCTGCCCCGTGCTGGACGTGGCCGGTTCCAGCCGATCCGCCAGGGCCCCACCACAGGACAGCCCCTTACAGCAGAGTTCGCACATTTCCATAACCCTTCTCAACGTCAGCGAAAATGAGGCACGTGTAACGATTTAATAATTTCAGTGGGTGCCTACTTGTACAAATACTTACCACCACACGTAGGCCACGGTCTCTATGTTGCCATTGAAATTTCAGCTAATACCAACAGTGCCAGTAACCACAGTAACAACGCACCTAACAGGAGTACAAAGAGGGCCACTTAAATGTAAAGAAAGGTTGTAAATTACTTGGAGTGCCACTGGAGTAACTGATATAAAACTCCATAAATTTACTATATGCTGCAAGACCTGGTCCTTATAGGGTAATCTGGCAGTACTATTGAGATGGTATCTACAAGCAGTCAGACACTTAAAAACTTTGAGAGAGGGTTTGGCACACTTCATGCTGTTGCATGACTTGCCCTTGTTAATGATTAATTAATGAATCATGTTTCTTAGATGAACGTTATAGATTACACACGCAGTAATGATAGAAATGGAATATCACAGCTGAAAGCATATAAAAGCCAGGGAACTGCAAAATCTGCATAACACAGACAATTTGTATTTGGTCCTGGTCGGTACATACTTTATATTGTAGTCTAGTATTAATATTTTTTTAATTTTTTTTTCTTTTAAGTCACTACATCACTTAGTGCAAGGTACTCACCCACAGAGCATCACTAAAACATTTTCCTGCTCATTCCTGAAACTGCAGCCCCAGGCCAGGCAGCCTCCCCTGACTCATCGCTGCAGCACCCGGTGCCATGCAGCACTAACCACTTGATGTTCACTGCACCCGAGAGGCCGCTATTCCTATTTAATTGGCTGGGATCTTGGCACGGAAAGATTGAAGATGAAGTGTCCACTAACACCATGTGCCCAATTTTCATAGCACTTAGCATTATACAGCACTTTGTGTGCTACAGAACAGCTCAGAGTGCCTTCAGCTGTAAGCTGAGAATGATTTTTATACAGGAAGGTATCCAGTAAATAAGGAACAAGTAAGCATTTACTGGCTGTGCCATGGTCTGTTTAATACAGGTATCTATCACCATACAGAAGGCTATG
This sequence comes from Scopus umbretta, assembly GCA_013400535.1. Taxonomy (NCBI): domain Eukaryota; kingdom Metazoa; phylum Chordata; class Aves; order Pelecaniformes; family Scopidae; genus Scopus; species Scopus umbretta. Next base: position 11,321 of record VZTL01008688.1, read on the forward strand.
GGACACAGATTCCAGCTTGCCTCTCTCCTCAACGCTGCAGCCGTGTGAATACATTAGTAGCAGTCATCATCTTTTGCAGGCTACAAGAGGCAATATTGCTACCAGGGGCAATTGTCTCCTTACCTCAGCAACTAGCTTCCTAGTTTTGCAACACATCCCCTCCTTTGAGCCAGGACAGGAGCTGATGTGGTTACTCAATGAACCCGACTGGGCACTTCACCAAAATATTCCTGTTTCTTTTGTCTCCTCCTGCCACAGTTTTAGTCTCTATCAGTTCTTTATTCTGGCTCAGTGTATTGCCATATAAGTATGTAATGCCGGCATATGGGGCTGGTGGAGAGTGCATAGGGCAAGGAATGAGCACGTAGGGATGTCCTGATCAGGTGCTGACCACTGATGGAACTGTAGTGTAAGACAACAGGCAACCATTTACATTATAAGATGATCCCCCTCCTGAACTCTTTGTTTCATTGACTTCACCCCTGCAGCAAAAAAAAAAAAACAAACCCAAACCAGTGATGTTAAAAATCACACCATACTTGGCTTCACAAGAGTAATTTGTTCTTAGACAGCATCTGATCAAAATACTGCATAAACAAAGTGTCTTGAGGAAAAGACACCATCATGCAACTTCACCCAAAGGCCAGGATGAGTTTAATTTAAAGATTTTAGTTTTGGCTACTCTTTTGAGTCTTTTACTTTTCACTCCCACCTGTTTTTTTGGCAGCTTGAATAATTGCACTCTAATATAGCCCATGTTTCAATAAAGACAGATAGATGCTAGCAGAGAGTCTACTTCTAAGTAAAAATGGTACACAGCATTTAAAAAAATTAAGAAATCTAGTACTTTTATATCAACTCACCTTGAATGTACAGTGCAAACTTTATATTCAAAGCATAGCATTATCATCCTCAAGAAACTAATGGTTTATTAAATTCCAAACATTCCAACAAATCAAGGAATATCTAGAATTTGTATACATTTGATATTTAACATGGATGCCAATTACTGAAAATGATATTGATCAAAACCTAACATCCTTGACAAATGATAGTAAAACTTTCAAGATATGGTTTTCCTATCCTGACATCAATACATATAATGGAAATTAGGTTTATGAGCTCTAGGCCAAACTTGAAAGAATCAAAGATATGATTCCTTCTTCCTATTAGCCAGTAAAAGATATGAGAGTGTGGCAGGTTAGTAAATAGAAATTAACTGAATTTGGTGTAAATAATAATAATAATAATAATAATAATAATAATAATAATAATAATAGCAGCAGCTTTTAACAGCCATGAAATTATAAACACAATTTTTTAAATATATTACAGCTGTAGAACAAAAACCCAAGAAATTAAATTATAAAGAAGAAGAAATTGTGGATTTCTCAAGTATGTAAGTTCCGTACCACTTCATAATTGACATCTTTACAAACTTCTAGCTTAAAAAAAATAATTCTTTTTTCCAATGTATATTAGTAATAGTTGAAGACAACAGTTTAAATTTTCAAGAGAAGTAATGACCAAAGTCAGCAAGAACAGGGATGCAGTCCTTGATGGTAACAGAAAAGATCATTGCAAAAATCTAATAGCACTGCAAGAGGCAGAGAATGAAAATCGCAGCTGAATCATAGCAGAATACAAAACACAACACACCAGAAAAGTAACTTTTCTCACATCTTCAGAGACACAGCAACCTTAATCCAAATAAAAAGAAAAGCAGTAAAATTGAAAAATATACCAGCCTTTGTGACATATCTACTGAAATATGCATTCTTTCTCCCTGCTCTTCTGGATACAGAAGTTGAAGTGAAGCAATATGGTCATCCAAAACATGAAGGAGACCATGATTCCACAAATAAATTAAAAATGCTACAATGGAGTAACACTAAAAGTTTGTGCTTAACAAGCAACAGCTGTAGTACCATCCCTGCAGGAAGAAGCCTCTTCTAGCGTACGAATCAGCAGAGCTGACAGTAATAAAGCAAAACTATGCTCAGTAAAAAAAAAAAAAAA
>VZTL01008688.1:13362-24781 GCA_013400535.1 Scopus umbretta
AAAAAAAAAAAAAAATCGTTCACCACTACTGCTGGGTGTTTTATTCGTGGTCTACATCTAGGTACAAAATGGTGCTTTAGATAGATTACAAACCCCTGGATAACAAACTTCGAAGATTCTGTCCTGTTTCAGTGTATCATGAGTCCCTAAAACTGCAAGGGGGAGAATCTGAAGGACCCAGAGAACTCTAGATGAGAAATTACTAAACCAAGTATTTTCCTGTGACTTTAAAAAGACAAATCTGAAAGGGAAGTTTATTAAATTTTTCAAGAACAGGTACAGTGTGTATTTAACACCTACAAATAATACTTCTTGTCTGCAAATAAAACAAAGCAAAGGGTTGAAAAAGCGTCAGGTAAACAGAAAATATCTATTAATAATTTGGAGAGTGAAGAACAGGACAATTGTGAAGAATTCTTTAGGTTCTCAGGAGGAAGAAAAAGGAGTTGGAAAGAGAAAGCAGAGTGTCTGAGTGAGATTCATGAAAGGCACTGTGGTGGTGTGCAGGAGACCAAGAAGAAACTCATTCTGCGCTGTGCCCGCCGCAGCCTGTGACTCAGTAAAGCCTCAATCCGTACGGCCAACGAGAAAACCGCGCTCTCTTGATATTTAGTTTTGGGTTAGCTTTGCCTTTCACGTAGCTCAACTAAGCAAAACATTAATCAGTGTCGCTGTAGAGTACAGACGATAGCATAAACCTGAGCTAAACTAAAAGGTGCAAAGTGTTTGTGTATATACATGCACACAGAAACACCACAACTAGCAGTCCAACTCAACCGAGTCCAAGGAATTAGTGGAAATGATATAAACAAATAGCCAAGGAGATAATAACCAGAGCAAATGAATAAGGAGCTTCATTTGTAAGCATGAAAATAAATATAAGACTGTATTTACCATTACTTTACACTGAGAGTTTCCAATTACAAAGGATAAAATAAAACTGAGAAAAGAATAAAACTGACAGTGAAAGTGCCAGAATATCATTAACTTTCAGAACTACTGCAAAGCTTCAATGATGGGCATCACAGTAACCGGATTCAAACTGCAATAGCCAGTTACTTAGGTGAAGCTGCAAGCATCACGGGAGGGGGAGAGGGAACAGAAGAGGTGGATAATCCTATTAGGCCAAACACAGCTCACCTAAGGATGAAAGGAACATCAGCAGGGGAGGGAGAAGACCTTTCTCTAATCAGCCATTTAGTGCTGCTAGGAGCAGCAGCTGGCACATGGTTATGGCTGGTCAACACCTAAAATGGATCTGCAACCTTGAATCGTAACACACCCTGCAAATAAAGTCCTGGTCTTTCCTTCTTTACACTGCACCAGCCACTAATGTAGAGGCACCCGAAGCAGCTCGAGCATTGAGAAACATTCTTTTGGTGGAATGAAGGAAACTCTGCAACCATTCACAGCACCATCACCAGGTACCTCTAGAAGTACAAGTGTAATTTGGTCTGGATAGAAGCAAAACTTAACATTCCAGTAAATGAAGAACTATTCCAGCCATATTTTATGAAATGTCAACAGTAATTGCAATTCCAAACACTGTCTTTGGATAAGAGTTATTATTTACATGCATACTGAGATAACCAGTACATTGTCTCTTTAGAAGGGATGAATAAAGTAACTCCAAGAGAGTGTGTCTCATTCAGAGACATAAGTGTGTATAAATATATATATAATTTTTTAGAGATGATACACACACCTCCCCCCCTCTATATATGAAGAGCAGCTAAACAGTTGCAGAAGGTGTGTGCATTTGAAAGCCTGAATAAGAATGGCTCTGTCATTTACCTAATCTTGCACAGGTATGCATTCCTATAATCTGTCTAGACCACAACAAGAAGGTACCATGATTCACAGCTCTTTATATTTTAAATGGTCAAAATCCCAGTGTGCTTTGATCAGATCTGAAAAGAAGGAACAATACAGCAGGGATCACCTTCCCTTCCCCTGCCCTGGCAGTTAGGAGGAACACTTACCCTCCCAAAGCCACAGGGCAGTGCCTCCTAGTCCCACCCTGTGAACATCACTGAAAACAGCAATACAGCGAACAGTGTGTAATGCACTTAACGTATTCCCCTTTGACAAAATCATACCACTCAGACGAAAGGACACCACAGAGAAAGCTGCAAGGTATGTTATCCCGACCTTCCTGACTCTTTCCATACAAGAACCAGGGGACATCAAATAGAACTAGCAGTAGTCTGGTTCAAAACATTTTTTTTTTTTTCCTTTCTTCCCCCCTACTTAAAAAAGGTGGTTCTTTACACGGCAAATGCACATTTGCTGGAGGATGCTGGGGAGGCCACAGGTTTACAAGGATTTAAGCAAAGGCAAAGAAAGGTCCACAGAAGAGAACCCCACTGAGGTTTCCCAAGCAGCCAAGACCACATCCAGTTCAGGAAGTCCCAGGACCAAAAGGGCTGAAAGCCTGGGAAAGAGTAAGTGGCATTTCAATTATGATTGCCTCTTTTACTGTCCCCAGGTATCCACTTCTGGCCATCGATCTGAACCAGTATGGCCTATATTCTATTTCTTGTTCCTTCTAGTGTCTCTCTACCTCTAGACAGAGACAGAAAAGAATTATTTGGCTTGATACCTACCAGCTCACCCTGCTAATACCTTTTGCACTGGCAAATGAATACAAGTTGTTACACTTTCACCTTTCCTCAGACTATTAATCCAATCCCAGAACATTAAATCAGTGCATCAAGCTCTATGTGTTACCTTACTTATTTAGACCCACAAGATGGTATGACTTACAGACACAGAATCAAGCCACAGAACAAAAAAAAAAAAAAAAAAAAGACATTATGAGATGCTAATCCCCTTCAGCAAACGGCAGATTCAAAAAAAACCCGCACAGTTCACAGTGGCTTTTTATCCTTTCATGACTTTAGTAGATCCTCTTTCTTCAATTACAGATAGCAGATACTCTGCTTTACAAAGTGTCACAAACACCATCCATTTTCAAGAACTGTTTCACCTATATTCTCTACTGTATACAGTATTAGTCATCCATTAACAGCAACGGCTGCTGAAGAGCAATGTAGCACCTTGATGCTGATACACTGCTGCTAATGAGCATAAACCGTACTTTGCACTAAACTGTATTGTTAGGAAGTGTGGAAAACTAGGAGGAATTTTTCACTCCTCTATATTTATCCATATTTAAAATATCTAAATATGGCCTGAAACTACCTTTTATTTGCCCTCCCCTCCCCCCCGCAAATATGAGTTGCGTGCTAACAAAACCACCGCAATGAAATTTCCCCATCTCTAAGTATAGCAGTGCTCTAATAAAACAGTGACATAAAACCACATGGTTGGTTAATTTGTGACACAAAATAAAAGGCCAACTGAGTGGCAAGCCAGAACTGTCATCTGAAATTAGGGCATAAGACAACCCTAATGTGATTTGAAATTCAGATTTATATTAGGTCTCATTAAGCAGTTTAGAGAAATTCATACATCTTTTTATTGGGTCTTTTTTTTTTACCTAATTACCTTTACAGAATGATGTACATAAATACATAAATAAAAATACAGTATTTCTAAATCATAAAATATTGTAATATTACATTTTTTCAAGTCCTATCATCTCTCAGCTATGAAAGTGGAAAAGGCAAGAGCCTTCACAGTTCATTAAAAAAACCTAAACAACAGAACAACGATAGAAAAATCTGGCATATGTATTGGATGTTGCTTCCAAAATAATTTCAAAGCAAGCAGTACCAAATATTCAGAGAATTAAGTGAGATGCCAGTTGCCTTTTAGGTAACGGTTATATTTACCATAAGACCGAAGCCAGCTTACTTTTACAAATTGCAGTTTAAAGACAGATTTGCTTTTTATGTAGGTTCTGTTTATTATTTCTAGTCCTTGCCTCTTACAATACCTGTCAACTCCTTAGCTTAGGGTTTAAGCCAGGACCTTGATAGAACACAGCAATAAAACATGCATATCTGTAAATGCTTATCAGTAGTCCCTCATTAACAGAAATCATTTCATTTGTTCATTAGTCCCTAAAGAGCCACGTGTACATTTTTTGCCAGCACAGGATTCACTGACTGTGGTTTATTCATTTGCAAAAAAAATTCTGCTCTGTATATTTCTATGGTAACCATTACAGCATAAAAATCTCAGAATTTTTTTTTTTTTAATGTATTAACTGAGATAAAAATTACTTCTTTTTTTTAAATACACCTTTGGGAAAGTAATGCACAGAGAAAACAACTTTATATTCACCAGGAGATTTGGTGCTGTGAGGCTAATCAAAAAGCCATCTTGCCAAGCACAGTGTAATTCTTCTGCTCCCAGCTATGTCTATTGCCAGTGCTCTGTGCTGAGCAAACAGGACAATTTTAAAACTCGCAGACGTTTTCATTAAATACATATTGATAAAAAATACTGTGTATGCTTTCATTTTTACAAAACACAGAAAAGACTCAGTGCAACAAACAAGCTTAAAGGCCTCAATTGAGAGTATTGGCATTCGGATACCGAATACTAGATAGCACCTAAGTGAGCATAAATACACTTAGATAGGATTTTCAAGTATTAAAAGCTAAGACAGTGAATCTATACATAGCCACTGATGAATGTAGAGCTTAAAAGGACACTAATTGCTCCTGGCTTTGCTAACTTAAAACAGTAATAGGCAAGAAGTTTGAACATTTTCCCCCTTACAATGAAAATGGTAACCTTAAATATCCATACATACATGGGCAGGTCAACTTATGGGCAGAAAACCTCTGGGAAACGTAATTCGTATCTAAATTTCAGACTACAGAATTTCAAATGACCTTTTGAAAAATACGAGTTGCACCTAGGTGTTCAGTAATCCAAAACAAGAATCCACTGACGTAAAAAAAAAAAAAAAATGCTATATAAAGTACAAACTTTATAAACATAGTGGCTAACCATGCATAACATGACTAAAAAAAAAAATACCAGCATGGTACCTCATCTAGCTATGGCTAACAAATTCTGTCTGAGTATCTGCTGGCTTTAAGTTTTTAAAATATTTTCTACATTATCATGCTACTTGCAAAGAATCCTCAAGAAACCATCTTGAGGACAGACTGTCATCCAGCTTTTATTCTCACATAGTGATGCTCAGCTCTCAAATTTTTACACCTTTCCCTGCTTTTGCCAGAAAAGCAAATGTTCATAGGTAGGCTATTATTCAGAACTGTTCTTTCTCAAGTAAGAATCTTCACTCTGTGACATTTACTCCTTAATACTATGGTGGTCAAATTATATTCAGGACAGCGTGTGCATCACACACACTTCTGTGTATTACAATGTATGAGGAGAGGCTGAGAGAGCTGGGACTGTTCAGCCTGGAGAAGAGAAGGCTCAGGGGAGATCTCACCCTTGTGCACAAATACCTGAAGGGAAGGTGTAACTGAGCCCAATGGCAGGACAAGAAGCAATGGGCACAAACTGAGACACAGGACGTTCCGGTTAAACGCTGCCTTCCAGTGCAGGTGGTCAAACACTGGAACAGGTTGCTCAGAGAGGTTGTGGTGTCTCCATCTGTGGAGATACTCAAAACCCAACTGGACAGTCCTGAGTAACCTGCTCTGCTTGACCCTGCTTGAACAGGGAGCTGGACTGGGACTCCAGAGGGACTCTGGAAGCAGGAGGAATTGGCAGGACTCCAGAAATTCCTTCCAGCCTCATACATTCCATCATTATTTACATAATTGATATTATTTATATGCTGTAATGGTGCAATCTGCTATTTTTTTGTTTTTTTGAAGCTAAAGATTTTCTGTATCCATCTTCTCTTTTTGGTATGCTTAAAGGCAATCATTTCATACTGTCCTGAAGTGCAAGATCTAGAAGTTTATTAATGGAAGTTGCATACACGCCCTTAAAAATAATAAGGGGCTAAGCACTCCTTTCCCCATCTGTGCTTTCTTTCTATCCAGTTAATAATATCATTACAAGGGTGGTAACCATTGCACCTGATTTGTAAAACAACAGAGAGCAAGATAGGAGAGAGAACAGCCATTTAGCAAAAAAATTGAAATTAGTCTAACAAAGACCAATCACTGGAACAAGGAGGAGGGAATAAAGACACACTTTTAATATCTGTTGATCCACTTCTATGAAATTTAACAGAGGGCAATCATCTTGAAGATATTAAATTCCCCTGAGCTCTGAGAAAATCTGTCAGGTAGTAAAACAAGAGACTCGAATTAGCATCACATCTGAGAAGAGAAATCTGAGGCTAATAACTGTTTGCAAGCTGACCAGCTGCCACTCAGCACCCGCGTCACCCAGGGCCAGGCAGAATGCTGGTGATGGTTACAGGGGCCACAAGGAAGCTGCAGAAGGTACTGCAGAAAGGTTTAAAGGATGGAGGAATGAAGGAACTAGCACTATTGTAGAGGGAAAAGGACAAGGGGAAGATCATAGGGAATACAAGCAGAGAGAAACTGGTAATCCTTCTGGTGGGAGGGTTGCTGAGGGGATCGGGGTGAAGGACAGAAATCTGCAGGCAGCAAAGCTTCATAGTTCAACTAATCACAGAACAATTTGTTTGCAGGGAAGTATTTTGGTTTGTTTGTTTTTTGCCTTACAAGGATGAACAGGTGTCTTAATATATGCTGTATGTGGAGTAACAGAGGAACAGCCAATACTGAGAGCACTCTGTTCAGGCTCAATTTATAAATGGAAAAGTGATTCTGCATTCAACAGGAAGGATAAAAATGGTATCCTGCTGTTCACAGTGGGAGACAGAATTTAAATATCCTGTAATATAATTTGGTACATCACCACATGTCAGGCTTGACTTCCCTAATTTACACCAGTAAGTTCTTACACAAGAATAAGTCTTTTCAATTCAAGGCAGTAACTTCTGATTTACACCAGGGTAAGTGGAAGAGCATGAGGCCCTTCTTATCTTCATAAAATTTGTCATCTACTGTTAAATGCATTAACGGCAGATACAATCATATGTTAGTATTGTATTACAAGATAACAACATCAGCACTGGATTGAAAGAGGAAATAGATTACTATTTGGTGTTTAGTTACACCATCATTCACAAAAATCAATTAATAGGTTGCACTGTTCTCCAATTTCAGTTGCTTTTTAATTAAAAGAATAAATCAAATCACAACTAAAAAGAAATCAGAAGCATCCACTTTGGGGAAAAAAAGTTTTTGAAGGTTGGCTTTAACATATGCTATTATGTTCAATTTTAGATGATACAACGTCACAACAAAGGCATCATTTCTTGCAGTAAAGCCACACCTTAAACTATATGGGGAGCATTTTTTTTTCTCCTTCAGTTCCCAAATTCTTCCATGGTACAATGGCATTTGACTGGAGATACATAGTTTATAGAAGAGAGTTCCAACAAAGCACCAATCACAATGCAAATACCCCTTGCCTAAATGATTCTTAACATTTAAAAAAATATATATTCCATTTTTAAAGAAAGATATCCAATTTAAAGGTATTTCGACTACAGTTTTCAGCACTATTCTCATTTTCAAGCTGAAGTGCCCTCTGCTGGCCCCATTACTCACCCATACGGACACAATTCTAGCTGCCTTTGCTCATACATTTTATATGCAACTTTTTTCAAACATGAAACTTCATTAGAAGAGGCCATACAGACTTCTACAAAGACATATAATTTCACTGCTGAAAACTATTCTCCTTTTTATGTCAACAGGATCTGCATTAGGGAAAATTATAAAGGGGGGTTAAACTTTGCACTAAGAACTGAAACTTTGTTGGCCTTGCTCCAATGCTCTAATTCTGTAACTACATGACAAGCAGATGAACGAACAAGAAAACAACAAATAGGTGGGCCAATGCTAAGGAACACTAAGAGAGCTGGCAGCTACAAACACAAAATAGAAGATTAAATGTATAGGAACAGAGACTGGAAAGAGATTCAGCATGGAGAAGAGAGAGCATACAAAATCCATCCATGAAGTAAACTGTTCTGCAGCTACATCCTTCTCCCTCTTCATATTGCAAAGTGTAGTTGCTAAAGGCTTTATGCTGCTTTTGGCTGTCACAGCATTCAGAGTAAGAAAGACAAATATATATTTGTCTTATATTTGTATATAAGACAAATATACAGGGAAAAAGATGATGTTAAAAAAGGGTTTGGAAGAGAAAGAATATCCTGGATCAGTGGAGAAAGGAATAAAGAATACAAGTGACCTCAAATTCAGGTCCAAGATGCAACTAGGAGAAAAGGAAGTTAGACATCATTTGAAGGGAGGGAAAAAATTAAAAAATCAATAAAGAAAGACTTTCCATTTGACTGAATTAGATTTGAGCCCTGAACTTAACTAGGATGATGAAGTCAGATTTCTCCAGTCAGGAGATGGGCAGGTCATCCTTTATTTCTCCTTCTGAACCTTCCTTAAATCTACAGATGCCTATATACTTGAGAGCTGCTTCCTTTGATTCCCCTAAGCTTTGCAGCAATCTAGTTCTTCAGAAGCTCAGCAGGGATAACAGGAGACTTGTCTGTCTTTGAGGAAGGAGGACAGCTTCAGCCAAAGAATGTTAGTTATGTGAAGCAGCAATGAACTCCTGAGAGATACCTGCCTGGACCTAAGAAAGAACAAGTTACTCCCAAGCTCCTCCATCATTTCCTGCTCTTACCTTGCCATCTAGATCCTTCATGAGGCAAACAATGCAGAAGAGACATGTTTTCTTTCCCTTAAATATTACAAGCCAAAAATGTTATTTTTTTTAGGGTAGGGTGTTTCTCTAGTGAAGATGAACAACAGGGCAGAGGCAGTAAGAAGGATCAGTAATGCTAAGACCCACAATTAAAACGTAAAATTGATCTCAGGCTGCCCCTATGAATCTTTCATTATTCTTACCATTAGCATTAGTTAGACTTTTATAATAAAACAAATATCATCCTTCAAAGGGCAGGTGGAGAAATTAGCTTTCATGCTTGCTAACTGAAAGACCTCAAAAAGGATACTAAATATTAAGATGCATCCAGATCATTAAGTCTCTTTCTTCAAAGAATTTTCATCATTAGCCAGTTACTTTTCAGACAATTTTTGGATGCATGTTAAAAAAACATTTTATTCTCTCCATATTTAACATAAAACTAAAACTCAAGCACTAGAAAAAAAACCTAACTTTCAGTGTTTTGCTAAATCTAAAGCAGTTTTAGGTTTATTAGGATCAATCTTCTAGTGCATTACATGAACGTTTATGTCATCAATTAAAGCAGGGGAGCAATAATCAGACTTAACAGGTTTAGCCAAAATACAGCAACTGGCATTCAACCACGTGCCAATAGATGCAAGCTTTCTGGAGTAGAAACTTACCACACCACCTCTGATGCTACCGTATGGTAAATACATTTTTTTAAAATATAGTCCATTTCATAGCCGTAAAAACAAGGTCAAATTTATATCCAGATAGCTTAAATGACCTTGAAATAATTAAAAGATGAATCAGTACCATTCATTTTTCCACTCAATTTAGACATACACATAACAAAAGTACTCATTTTAGTTCTGCTTTTCTAGCAATAGGTGGCACTATCAAATACCACTTTCATAAGTATCTATTGTGCACCATATCATTCTGTATTCAAGTGGAACATCTGCAGGGAAATGTGGCTAAAGTTATTTTCCTTTCTGCTTCCCCTAAACAGAACAGAAATTACATCTTGCAGTTGTTCTGTTTTCTGTTTTAAACTGTAATAACGCTCAAATGCATTTTTACAACAGTTAGAAACTTGAGACAAGTATGCTGTTATAGTTTTGAAGAGTATGCTACTTTATACAAGTGGCAAGCAGATGAACATGCTACATGCTCCAGCAATCTGTATGATAATATTAATATTAAAACAAAATCACAGTTTTGAAATAGGTATTTCTTCAGCACTTTCAGCTACCTTCTTGTGACCTGTTAAAATACATAATTTTACTATTTTTTCCTTCAATTTCCATAGTTTCCCAGGTTTGTAGATAATATGCATGGTTGGCAAACAACACATCCTCTTAGCTTGCAAATTAAGCACTTTGCTCCTCTCCCCCTTCAACTTGTTGACCACCTTTCTCTTTCTTCTTACTTCCAAACTCACTAGTTTCATTCTCTGTGCAACATCCACTCTACGTGCTGCTATCTTTTCTTCTCCCACTAGTGGTATGCTGGCTCTGAAGTCCTGATTTCAGAAAGATGCTTAAAAGCTGCAACACAGAGTCAGAATCCTGAGCTCGGTATTTACGAAGCTGATCATGTACATAATATTGTTTTTGAGATTTGCCACTTCTCCCGTGCAATTTTTGAAGTCCCAACTCCAATATAACATGCTTCTCACCTAAGCTGTTTACATAAGGGATATACTTCATAGGAAAAAAAAGTATACCAGAATAAGTGTCTCTTGGATTTTAATTTCTTTTGTTTCAAAGTAAAATGCACTGGAAGCCCAGAAACAACTTCTGTTTGTTTCAAAGCAAAGAAAGAATTAAATACCAAAGCTATTTTCTTAAGTCTTTTGGTTATTACGGCAAAAGCATTAAATCAGTCTTAAAATTACTACATGCCATTAGGCAACCTTCTACTCTTTCTCCAAAGATCAGCCACATCCCAGCAATTTAACAGCACTTTCTAATGCAAAGCATGCCCAGACTCCATTGACAGTGCACTGACACAACATGTTTCACTTTCCATTGTCCACTGTCCTTAGCCGTTCATTATCTTGACTGCTCTTCCTACAGAATAATGATACACTTGGCCTCTGCCTGTGACTAACACATTTTGCTACAGGGCTTCTTTTAATTGAAACACATAGCATATACCTTCCGTTTTGGAGCAACAGCCAAACATTTATTAGAGAATTTATTTGCTTCCTCAGCTGGTAGAAGGCAAAAAGTAAGTATGTTTTTAAGTAGGGGGTATGCAGCCCAAATAAGATAGGACCTCCCTTGCTGTACCAAACTTGGGGATTCTCATTGTGATCTAAGAAACATTGACTCCAAGTTCTGCTGTGCTGAAAGATGCCTTCTAACAAGCAATCCCCCATATATGTAATTGCTAGAAAGTTTTCTCACCTTTTAAAAACAAACAAACAAAACCACCACCAAACCTGCTTTATGACTTGGTACCTGCGTAATGATTTTAATTCTAAAAAAACAGAAATGGATTCTTTTAACTACAGAATGGTTTAGAGCTGAGCTTAGCCAAAAGCCAGCAATCAGCTCATAACTACAGCAGATGTTTCCCCAGCTGAAGTCACTCAGTCTAATTCTCTTACCCAGTGACAAGAAACCGGACATCTAGGACTCAGGAACTGTCATATTTAGGTTCTCAGTGATAAGGAATTACTACTAGAAAAGTTATCAGGTGTGACACTGTCACACATTTAAATGAGATGATAGCTTTGAATAAATGTTCCCCAAAA
>VZTL01008690.1:12033-35685 GCA_013400535.1 Scopus umbretta
TATTTGCCATTAGAGAAAATTTTAAAAAAAAAAAAAAAAAAAACCCACCTAACACAATCCACCAAGAGAGTTCTTCCAGCATTTTTTCCAAAACCTACCTGCTGATTTTTCTCTAGAAATAATTCAGTTTTTCAGAAACCCCATTCCCAACACAGGAGGACACTTCTTAACAGTTTTTCCTTCAACATTCAATGTTCAAGAACATACTTGCCCAGAAGGACCCCAGCAGTACTGTATGTTTTACCAGTAAACTTCCAAAAGAGTAAAAACAGCCAACAGGTTCCCCTCCTCCGACACACAGAGAGAAGCAGTAGCTTCTTCAGAACTGCTTGTTTCACTAAGAGAGATGCACTCCTCTCTTGGAGTTTGGAATAAAGATAAAGCGAAAGTTGTTAAGGAAAAGCAGAGCAACCAGGACACACAAATTGGTTTCTTAGTGACCCCGTCTTTATTTGCATAGTAGCTTCAGAAAATGATTAGTTAACGGTCAGCCTCAGTAAGTAGCGTACAGACAGGAGAGCAAACAACTCTGAATCTCAAAGCTACCCCACAATTATTTGTACTTCAGTAATTCACTAAGCTTCCTTTGGCTAAGACTTAAATGTTTCCTTACTTACACACACTAGTTAGTAGTTTCCAAGACAAGGCCCAGGTGGGAAAGACAGACCATATTTTGTATGTCAAAAAAATAGTAATAAAGTTTGAGTATGTAATTTCAGTAGAATAAAGACTTGGCAGAGTTTGGCTTTAATATTTGAAGACTACCAGCATCTAATTGATAAGCAGCATACCCTACCAACATTACTCAGCAGGGAGTAACTCCATGCAGGATTTCTGTAGCACGTTCCTCCTCAGGAAGGAACCAATCGCAGACACTTCAAGGCTTCTTTTATAAAGCCCAATTGTCCCATAAACCAAGGAATCCAGACTTCAGTTAGCAATCTACTCTGTAGGACTACCACCTCCACAGGTACTTAGAGCTCCCACCTGCCCAGGGAATACAGGATCCAGAATTCTTTCCTGTAACACGTACACACTGTTCTGTTCAAAGACAATAAAATGAGCAACCTCGGCAAGGTTTTCCAACAAAGGAAATACAGTCTGCATGCATGCATGCTCTCGTTTTACAAAATTATATAGGAACTAGTGCAATTAGCATATCTATTTAATAAGAAAAGTAACCACATTAAGTTGTCCTTTATATTTAGGCAGGCAACCTAGTTACCCAAAGCCATCCCCTCCCCGGTAACACTACTGCTGCATCTATTTTTGCAGACGCAAAGGTGTAGAACTATATGCATGCAGCAAGACCCAGACTGCTGCACCACATTTGTTCATGCCCCATACAAAGGCTGTCAATTAAACTGCCTTTCCTACAGCTTCACATCTCACATTGCCAGCATACCAGGAGGTCACGCAAGAGTAACATGAAACAATGGGCTCTCCAGGAGTGCCTGCTGAAGAACGTGAAAGAACATAAATCTCTTCCAGGCTACTACCATGCTGTAGTGCAAACACACATTATAGCCTCATTAAGAAATACAGCACTGTCAGAAATCCTGACTCAACAGCAAGCCAAACTAATGCAAGTATTTTCTCTGTAACAGCATTTCATAAAAATAGTAACCTTTAGAAGTTCCTAACACCTTAGCTCAGGCTGCTGGTTAGATTTCCCATACTCATACCTTCCCCAAAACAGCAGGGAGGGGAGAAGCTGCACAGGTGCCCGGAGGAAGCAGTGAGGGGAGGGAAAAGGCAGTTCCATCGCTACCAGACTGCTTGACATGAGCCTGTTTAACTCCCTTTCCAGGCAGCCCAGCTTCTGTCAGGATCCTCTATCACATCCAAGCTCTTTGGCACATGTATTCACAAGTACCTGCTGTGCTTCCATGGAGGATGCTAGTTTCTGTGACAACAGATATTAAATTATTTTACTGGAAGTGGTCTAAGTACAACAAAGGAGGCAGCTTGAGGCCAGTGTTAGGCCAAGAAGAACCACAAATGAAGCAATGAAAACCTTATAATGCTTAATACATTTTTTCCACTTTCACCTTACCACTTAAGTCTTCACTACTGTCCTGGTTTCAGCTGGGATAGAGTTACTTTTCTTCCTAGTAGCTGGCATAGTGCTGTGGTTTGGATTTAGTATGAGAATAATGTTGATAACACACAGATGTTTTAGTTGTGGCTACTCTATAGCAGCTGAAGACGACTGTTGTGGTTTAACACAGCAGGCAGCCAAACACCACGCAGCAGTTTGCTCACTCTCCCCCTCACCAGTGGGATGGGGGAAAGAATCAGGGGGGAAAAAAAAAGTAAAATTAATGGGTTGAGATAAAAACAGTTTAATAGGACAGGAAAGAAAAGGGAAAGAATAATAACAACAACAACGACAATAATAATAATACACAAAATAAGCGATGCACAATGCAATTGCTCACCACCCGCTGAGCGATGCCCAGCCAGGCCCCGAGCAGCGATCGCTGCCCCCCCCAGCCAACTCCCCCCAGCTTCTATACTCAGCGTGACGCCATATGGTATGGAATAGCCCTTTGGCCAGTTTGGGTCAGCTGTCCTGGCTGTGCCCCCTCCCAGCTCCTTGTGCCCCTGGCAGAGCATGGGAAGCTGAAAAGTCTTTGACTAGTGTCAGCACTACCTAGCAACAACTAGAACATCAGTGTGTTTTCAGCATTGTTCTCATACTACATCCAAAACACAGCACTATGCCAGCTACTAGGAAGAAAATTAAGTCTATGCCAGATGAAACCAGGACAACTACTCTCTAGTTTGTATTGCAGATACACTTATCTTTACTGCTCTCACAAGACAATTGGCACTGTAGGGTGTTTTATCTCCAGAACAACGACCTCAGGGTATGCAGCTCCTGATGCAAAGCCTGTAAACCACTTATTTTTATAATGAAGCACAAAATAGAAATCTGATCTCAGATTTCTTTTCCATTCTGCTCATTTAAAGTTCTAGAAATACTCAGGAACAGACTGCTGAAAGATATTCTGAGATGTTCGACATGAACTACAGTGAGGCTGCAGTCCCAGCCAGCCAGCAGATAATGTGTGTCTTCACAACAGCAGTTAACATCACTACTGAGAGAACAATCTTCTAAGTCAGCAGACAATCCAGTCAGAAAAACAGTCATCTGTTGAAATGAAATGTTTGACAGAAAATCTTATCAGAGTGTTTGCATTAAACTCAGCACTGTAACCTTTGCTGAATCATGAGCTTGAGTGTCCTGAGACTGCCTCAGTTGACAGTTACCCTCTGCCTGACTAATCTAAAAGACAAATGCTCAAACAGCAGCACTCTCTTCCAGTTGTATCTGTCTTGCAAAGCCATCTGACTCCAGAGAAGGAAAGCACTCCAGCTTTTCCAGACAAGATGAAAGAGTCATGACAAATGGCAGAATGGACACAAGCGACATCTTACTAGTTGCTCAGCCTGTACATATTCACCAAGTCACTTAACAGCCTACAAGGATTGAGGTTATTGGAAAAAGGTAGACCCCTCCCTCCCTTCTAATTCTCTTGAGAGCAGAGCAGGAAAACCAAGCCCAGATAGTGCACTGACTGGACAGCTGCATCCCCCAAGATGTACAGACCTGAAGGAATGAAAGAAACAAAAGATAAAATGCTGAACCTATCCACTCACCACTTCTTCTCATTTCAAGCCAACATTTAACATCAGGGGAAATCTATACGGTAAGCTGCCTGTCAAAAATCCAGATCAAGAGAGGCACATTCTCAACCCCAGGCTCCGGACAATGTCGAGAGTCTGCTCCACCAGATCTTTGTGTTACCTGTCCACATCCCTCCCAGAGAAAAGGCATGGGGTGCAAACAGAAGGGGGACATCTGTATTGGTGTCAGGTCCTACCTCAGCATTAAAGATCTCACCAAGAGTGTTCAGAAGATTGCATCAGGGAAAGCCAGAGATCACAGTAAGAGAAAGTTGATAGTTAAGGATATTAGCAAAAGAAATGAGGGGGGTTTGGCACTCTTGGGAATATGAAAAGATGATCCTTAAAATTCAGCAAGGTTCAATTCCCATACCTTGAAGGTATTCCTTTTTTTCCTTTAATTGCCAAAGTCCTAAATCCAACTCAAAAGAAACCCTGGGGGCAAGTTTGCAAGGTGCTGGGAGAAACAATTGTTTCTTAAACTTTCTTTTTATATGTGTTTTTCTCCTGCCTCCCATCAACAACCCACTTTCATGAGGATTCCTCTAGGAAAGAACTACCAGAGCACTCTTTCCTTTCATGCTAGCTGAAGACATCCTGGCATTTAGACAGCATATTCTGGGGTCAGTCTCCCTCCTAGGTTCACATCAGTTCCAAAACCACAACATTCAGGGCTCTAGTCATTAAGAAATAGGTCAGCTAGCAATTTTAGATTTGCTGTCAGGCACACAAAGTACAACTTTCCAGACAGACCAAGCTTTACTGTTAGGGACGCCACTAACTAAAAAGTACAGTAGGCTTCAGTTTTTACAACTTCACATTACAGACATTAAAGAACTTTCATATTAAGAAAAGAAAAGAAAAATGATATTGATTGAGTGTCCTGGTCTAATAACATGACCTGGTGTTAGTTCCACTATCATACAAGCTTAAGTAGTACCAATGGTTTATCCCTACATATTCAGGAATCAGAAATAAAGATTAGTTAGCATATGAGCATAGAATAAGTTACAGTTGCTAAGCCATGGCACAAACACGGAAAACTGAAGACCAGTATGCTATCTTGTATTTGTAAAATGCAGACATAAAAATTTTACAGATCAACTGTAAATACTAAGACCCCACTTTTCCTTTTAATTATTTGATCACTTGTTTACAGTCTTGAAGCACAAGATATATGCAAAGTCAAACCTTTCTGTGGAAGGTTTCCATGGCTCCCTCTTTTGCATCACCAAAAACTAATTCCCTAATAGTTCCTATCCTACCTTTAATAGCAGCTTGTTTAAAAGGTAAAGCAGAGAAGCTGCAAGCTCTCTTTTACTAACAACTGCAAGCTCTTTCATGAGTCAGGCCCAAGCTGTTTGCTTTCAAGGTGAATCAGAAAGTCACCTGCTCACATCAATCCCTGCTCAAAAAACTTGAAAGCCCACATTGTGCAGATGACACACAGCTCCCAAAATTCATATTTTTGAAGTCCATACTGCAGATGATTTAACATGGTGCCCAGAGACTGCTCTTGGAACAGGCCATTAAAACATTAGTATCTCAAAATACCACTACCCATTTATTATTAGGACCTTCACTGGCAGAATAGGAGAAGTTCTTCCCACACTTTCCCATTTGGCTCCAGTCTGATTTGGTCAAAAATCAGACAGGCAAATACCTAGGAACTGTATGCCAGCACCTTATGCCAGTGTTCTTGGACAACAGGTCCAACTGAAAGTGCCTGAGCTTAAGACAAAAGTTACTCGGTTAGACGGCATTGCTGGGTTTACAAAGGTAGTTTATGATTTACAATGGTAACTCTTACTTCTGTAGGCTTCTGTGTTAACTGTCCACATACTAAAACATGTAGCCACACTGGGCACGGCAAGCACCTGCAGAGCTGTAGAGCATTGGGGGAGGGAGGGGAATGTTCCTCACGAGTGAAAAGGCTGGAATACTTCAGACAAAAAAAGTGAAAAGTGAAAAAAGATCAGACTAACTTGCACACACAGAACTTTCTTCCACCCTTCAAAAGCCCTCTCCTTTCACGCAGCAACGAGCGGGTATTCTTTGACCACCATTAAAAATTTTAGTTTAGTCCTTCAAAGCTTTGAGAGCTAAGGCACAAAACCTGAAATGCGCATGGTGAAAGATTCTGGTACAGACCTAAACAAGTGTGAATATGTAATCTTAAACTCAAAATCCAGTTGACATTGAAGCCTCAAGCAAACAAAAAAATCCCACATCAGCAGCAGAATTACAAAGACATCCTTTTGCTCAAGAAATTACACTCTGAAGTCTTACACCAAAAGATGGAAGTGGATAGCATGGAAATTATTCTTAAAAAATGTCTTCAGAAAGAATCCATACCACACCTTGTTGATGTACAACATAAAGCAGAATTATACTAAGCACAGAAGTTTCATAAAACATTTTTCTTCTACTGTAGTCAATATTTACTTGTTTCAGATCAAAGTCAAAGAAGCAACGCAGCCCCTGGAAACAGCTAATTTGCATAGAGACTGAAGAAAACTAATAATTTATATCATAAGCCCCCCTAAAAATGGCCCAGATTTGTGCATGAGGTTCAGGCACTTTTAGCACATCTTTACTATTAAATCATCTGTTCTGAGTTTTAATCAGGGAAATGGTGAAGTTACTATTTGAAAACATGGCCACACTTGTAGCTTAATCCAGTTACAGATAATCACTCCTTACCTACTCCTTCATAGGCGTATCCTGGGTGAAAATGAACTCATTAAGCATACCAAAGATACGAAGTTTCAGACTTCACTCCTCTCCCTTAGATTTTATTTTGTTTTTAAATTCTTCTGTTAACAAGGGGTGGGGGCCAGGGAAGCATTCAGTTATATATGTATATGCCTCAAATACATATCTACACATATTGAGCAAGCATGGGTTAAGAGGAAGAAAAAAAATTAAAAAAAAAAAAAAGACACCTTTGCAGATCACGTAAGACAATGAATCACAGAGAGAGAGCAGGTTTCAAACCGCTGTTACTAGCACAATTGAAGCTAATGTGCATCTAGGGGATACATTTTGCTTTGCATTTGCCATTCCATAACATTATGGATTTATAAAAGGAGAGGCTCAGAAAGAAAGATCAATGTACGACAGTTCTCTTTGATCTCTTGGTTTACTTACTTCTGCAAGTGAGATCAGATTTAAAAAGCCACAGAAATTTACCACTTTGAAGTATTTTAACTTTTCATTAACTGGAACAGTGGTACCCGATTACAAGACAAATTCAGAAGGTAGAGCTTATTTTTGCAGACTTAAGCTTGTTGCACAACTAATAGGAAATCCAGTCCTTAATTCAATGTTCAGGTACGTGATTTGTTAGTAATATGGGAGTTGTGGGCAAGAAAAGGATACTTCAAGAGAGATGACCTATTTTGCTCTGGAATGAGTAGTGCAGCATCCCCTCTCAAATTCCAAGAAAAGCCACTAGGAGATAAAACATATTTTCCTTTTCATGTTTACTCAGCTGACAAGCATGACCCTGAGCACTGACCAAATTAATAAGGGCCATTTTGCCTCTTCGCAAACAAATTAAGACTAGCTAATGATGACAGGAAAGGAAGACTGAACTGTTTGCTCTTGAATAAAATTGGTGGCTCTTGATATTGGCATTCTTTAATGTCCTTAAAATGACAACTAAGCATAAATACAGAGGAAGTGCCTAAAGCTAACAAACATGTAGCTTTTTTTTAAACAGTTAACTTGGAAGTAGATCTACTGCTTTGCAGATAATATGCTATGAACTCTGTTTCCTGAATAGGAAATATAAATTTCTATCACGTAAACTGAATTTTTGAATATTTACTTTAAAAGATTTAAACTGTGACTCTAAGCCAAAATAGGGAGGGGGACCTTATAAAGCTGCTTTTCCATTTCATTGTCTTGACACCCACACACATGCTAAGGAAAGCAACAGACTTCATTGTTGTCTTATAAACTGGTCACTTCTTCGTTACCCAAAATAAATAAATCCCTTCTCTTCCCCAGATAAAGGCTTACAGTTCATAAAATTAGTTTTCTTTATCCAGAAGCTGGATCTAAAGTAGCAGAGCCTCCTAGGAAGGAACAAGGAGATGAAGTACTAAAACAACTTTCCAGAGAGAAACCCTGATGGCTCACAAAAGGGCAGCTTGAAACCAGAGCACCAGCTTATGGAAGATGGAACTTTTTTGGTCGAAAGACAGCCAAAACCTGGGCCAATCCAGGCTTTAACTGGGGAGGTATCAAACTGCAAAGGAGCAGTGAGTGAACCCAGGCAAATCCTGAAATTCCCAGAAATACAGTCAAAGCCAAAAGGGACACCAGGAGCAGTAAATGACAGAAAGTACTTTCCTACTTTACACTACCAAAAGGAATCACATTAGAAGCCATTTGCCAGCTATTGATCATCTCAATCACTCATTGCCCAAGGAAAAAGAAGAGGGAACAAGACTGCAGAATCACTGCACAAAGGTTCTCGACATACTGTCCCAGGGCTTTGCACTCCAGGAATACAGCTAGGGCTCCGAAGCCATCACAGGAACACGTACGTGTCTGAGCTGGAGATGCAGTCACAGCAGCCCTCCCATTTCCCAAAGATACTATGGGCAAAGCGCATGAGAATCCTCAGTCACAACACACTTTTTCCCAGCATGGGGTCACAAGTCACAAGGCACATAATGCAACAGGAAGGGATGATAAGAAACTTTTTGTTTAGATAGGAGACAGTTACTTTAAAAAACAACCAAAAAAGCCCAATGCAGCTCCTCATCTCCTCTCATTCCCCAGAAAGCGGCCCTATGGAGCAGCAGTATAGTCTGTCTTCCCTAGCATCTACAAGAATAAAACAGATTATAAATGCTACTAAGGAAATAGCTTTAAGATAATCTTGTGGGATAAGAAAGCTCATTTTAAATTATTACTATGCTTGCTCCTACCAGGCTGAAGAGCTGAGCAGCAAACAGGGAAGGAAACAGAGACCCTGCTCTTCTGTAAAAGCCGGAATATTCACCCTGGTGGTACCACTCCTAGGGTCAGCATGAGGAATCCAGCTGAATGGGTACACCCAGCAGCAAGAGGGTCAGTCTGAGCAAAATCACACAGGTTTTTACCTGTGTGCAGATACCATAATGAGTTGTGTTAAATACATTTGTGTAGTTCAATCCAAGAAACACAACCCTGCTTCACAGGTGAACCCCAACACATGGCAAGCCCATGTGCACTCACCGAAACCCAGGAGTGGCAGAGGATGCCTTATATGCCCATCGGCACATCCAGTTTTGCACGAAGTACACTGCTTTTCCTATATTTTGATCATTTATACAAGCTGTTGGTTGATTTTCAAATACCTACATCATTAACTAACAAACAGGACTGCAACTACATCCAGCTTCTGAAGTGACAGCCACCAATGTAATTAGGTCTTCGTTACATATACTTACAATGCTTCAGTTTTCTAAAGTCTGTGCATACCACAATTATAAATACCTTTTGGACAAAGTCCATTTTCTTCCCACAGTTTCAAAAGCCATCAGGCTTTAAAATGAACTGTTTTACTGTTGCACACTAATATTCATATTAATATAATGAATTATATATGATGGCTGTATTACTTAAAAGGAATTTATTTCCATTTTCTGAATGGCAATCAGGTATTACAGGTCAGGATATCAGGTGTGCTTTTACGCTGCAAGGACTGTCCTACTTTAGCTATTACAAATTCTATTAGAAAATATCATCTTTTGCTGCCCCACCTTTAAAAGTGGAAGGGGGGGGGGCATCCAAAACCTTTCTGCATGGATTATTTCCTTACCCCAGCTCTGTCCTCTTCCTATTACTCACAAGAAAACCTGTATTTCCTGCCTGTGTCGAGGAAATGTGAGGGCAGCATGGCTGATGCAGCATGAAGACGGCAGTGCAGTGGGAGCAGCAGGAAAACAGAGAACAACAAAATAAAAAAATACACCAGGCCGGAAGGTACCTTTCAGGTCATACATCCCAGCCTCCGGCTCCCACGATCCCCACTGTCACTCAACCATGGCTCAGCAAAGGCAGCTCTCAAAGACTGCGCTCAAGACTGACTCTTAGCTACAACTGCCCATCCCATTTTCCAGCCGGCAGAACAACTGCACATCTAAACAGCCCCTCGAGCAGAGACATTTCTGAAGCTGCTGTGAACCATTTCCCCAAGGCAATTTCCCCTGTGTGTAATACAGCGCACCCGGAGTTAAGCCTCATGCCCAGTGGGGTCACTACACCAGCCCAACTTCCCAGGGCTCTCAGGATCGTTGAAGGGACCCCTCTCTGCCCACAGAGCCATCGCGGACCCCACTTCCTAGGGAAAATGACTCAGGACAGAGACTTGGGCCTGAGTTCAAGTAACTCCTGGAAAGTTTGCAGGTGACCAGGAAACCGCAGCATAATCAGTGTTTTGTTCTGAAGCTTAGCTGAGAGGAGACAGCATGGAGAAGAACTTTCCTGGGCAGGCTCCCCCACTTCTGACTGTTTTATAGTGATAGTTTTAGAACTTGAAGTAGTTGTTCTAAATACACATTCACAACAAATCTGAAATAACCACTAAAAATGTTGACATTTGCCTTATGTCAGACACTGAAAGCACACCTTCTTCATAACTGCTGATTTTAACTTCTTACCAAGTTGGCTTTTAAAAGAGCTTTGGCAGTAGTACCTTGAGTTACCTCTCATGGCAGGCTCCTGTCAACCAAGTGGTACCTGCAATAACCTCAGCTTTTCTTTATTTTTTCTGGGGTTTTTTGGGGGGTTTTTTGTTTGAGTTTTTTTGGTTTTTTGGGTTTTGTTTTTTGTTTTTTGTTTTTTTTAAGGGGGTCACAGGGGGAGGAGGGGGAATAAAGAAATACACAAAGCAAAGGTCAGCATGTCAGCAGGAAAAAACTCCCTAGTTTGATCAAAGAAAGCACTAAAAGCTACCATGACCTTGCAACTAAAGGCCTTTTAAACTCTTCAGTTACATACTATTTACTCAAATATCAACTACTTGTAAACAAACTGCTTCAGGCTAATAAGGAATGTTACTTTTTGATGTTAGCTAGTAACTCACTACATACACTTAGGTAATCTATTTATTCTACAGCACTGAGAGGCAGAAAATACATGATGAGAAAAATCCGTTTTTCAAGTCACCAATGTGCCCACATTGAATCATTAGGACTTAAAAAAGACTTTGCAAGTCCCCTTTTACTCACTAATGCACTAAAAATTAAGAAAAGCTGGTACGAAGATAACATAGGCTATGTTCAGCAACTTCATTTTTCTCCTTTCATGCAATATTTAAACGTTTTCCATGAAGACAACCATCCACAATCATGTTTAATGACAACTAATTTGAGTTATTTGAAGACACGCAACTACTTTTTACAGAAAAACTACAATATTAGTTACCACGGTTACCTAAGATGGAAAGTGCAGGCCTAATTAACACATGGAGAAAGCATGACATGTTTGCAGCCAAGACAAAAAATACCTACTCTGGTAAAAGTAATCTGAAGCCAGTTGCGCTTTTATAGGTGAATTCATTCCTTAATAGACTCAAGAGCGTATCATGTTAAAAAAAAAGCCATCTTAAATTTCAACAACTGAAAGTTCAGCTTGTATGCACTATAAAACAATAAGGTAACTTCATTAACATACCAGACAAGACAACTAGCTTGTCTGCATCTCTGGGTAGCAGAATCTACACTTTTCCTTGAGTTTACTACCAAAATGTCACACAAATAATGCAAGTTTATCAGATGCAGCTTCCTGGGTCTCTTGAGCTGTAGGCACAATAGAAGAGCAGTTCCTGTTCTCTAACTTGTTAACAGACTGTGCCAAAATCAGAACTTAAAGTTACGTTGCGAGACCTCAAATCAACACTATGTGGTTTGACTGATATTTGCTTTTAATCAAAGACACAATTTTACAGCTACCATGGGGATATGAACATACAGCTATCATTCTGCAGTTGTCCAAAGGACGCAAAGTGCACTTCACTCTTGCTCTATCATTAGGTAGCTGGGCTGATGAAACACCTTCAAGACAGTACTGTAAGAGTCGTATGTAGACAAGATTGCCTTTCTTAAGTGTATTCTTAAGTGTATCCAGATAAGAATGACATTTAGCTCATTTGCAGGGAAAACAGCTACAAATTTGTTTTCACATTTGGAGTTACCCTTAAATGCTTGATGCATTTACACCTGACAAAGTGTAAGTCTTGCTCTGAAAAAAAGCTAGTTTACCTTCATGTATCAAAACAATGTAATTACACAGAAAACTGCATAGAAATGCAGGTATCACAAGGTCAAAAATTAATTTGCCCTCTTGTAACATTTGGAAAGTCAAACTGATTCCAAGCACATGTCCTCTGCCAGTATTCCAGGGCAAAGTTTCATTTTTTTTTAACCAAAATCTCTGATGTTACGCCCTGATACCACTTGCAACTTTCCATCAACTCTGTTACACAGAAGGCCAACTTCTTTTCTTTTTGATGAAAAAATTGTCAGCAAAGTAAGTGCAAATATTACTTTAATAATTTATTCCATATTCCTTTCCACCAACATAGCAAGCACTAACACCATCCATAAGCTCAGAGGAAAGAGCAGAAGGGGAAGGCTACTTACAGTCCAGCTTTAAACCTAATAGGACATTTCGGTAGCTGTATATATAGCACTGGCATTCAAAAGTCTAATTGCAAATCAGAATAGTCCAACCATAGCAAAGGGGCACATGCCAGATACACACAGATTTATTCAAGCCATCACACTACTTGCACTAGCTTATGGAATCAATTAACAAACATTCAACTGGAAGCATCAACGATTATGTAAAATATAAAGGAAGCCATGACTAACGAGCAGACTTCTGTTGCTGGTCAGCTATACTCTGTGCACTGCTGTACAACCAGCAACACTTCAGAGTATCGCTCTTGCTATGAAAGGTACCCCGCAATGCAGCTGGCATCAAGCTGCGTTCATGAAAGGAGAAGTCAAAGGTCCCTACTACTAGGAAAGCCAGACTTATGAGAAAAAGCTAACAATAATCATCTCAACCTTGTTATAGCCCACTAGGAATCAATATAGTTTAACTTAGATCTCTCCTTGTGCTGTTTTAACACAGCCAACTCTGTTTTTGTTGTATTATATTACCATAGGTGAGAAGCTCATTTCCTTTTAAAAGCAAAGAGATAAAATGTTTTTACTACTGTTCACTCCCTGCTTAGTATAGGTTTTCTGGAAAAAGAAGCAATTGCCTTATAAGATGTCTATCAGAAACAGCACTGCATGATAATTAGATGTACCTCCTCACCAAAACAGGAAATTCTGCAAGTTTCCATTTAGAAACAAGTATCTTTTTTCCTGTAGTCTGTGGCAAATAGCCATAACGTGACTAATATGGCACACTCAGGCAGCCAACTATGGAACACAAATCTGTGGAAAAAAGCAAACCAAATCCACTCCAGCAGTATGCGTACCATGTGGTGAAGGACCTCTGCATCTTCAGGCATACTTTCTTGTGTGTAAGTAGTAAGGAGTGCTTGCTGGGGTGTGGACAGGAGTGGCAAATCATGGCACTCTAGAAGCAATACATTCACTTTCCATTCTTTGTGACTGAGCAAGAATTCCAGCTCTCTCCATTTATATCTAATTACTTCATTTTGCTGTACACACAATCTAATACGCTATTCTATACCACACATTCAAGCTAAAGATTTGATTGCTGACAACTTTTGACTGCGTTTTTGTAAGGATTGTCATCAGCTTCATGCACGCACTCAAACCAAGTAACGTTTACTTCATCTTGAATTGGCTTGGTTTTTTTCTGGTTTTAAGTCCCAAGTTTTACAGGCTGAAAATGTTTAATTCAAAAATTAAACCCAGTAACATTTACTTCATCTTGAATTGGCTTGGTTTTTTTCTGGTTTTAAGTCCCAAGTTTTACAGGCTGAAAATGTTTAATTCCTCAGGAATGGTAATTAGCCATTGGTACTTTTTGCCCATGTAAAAGAAAAATGTATAAAGAAAGGACTTTCTAAATAATTAAACTCCCTTCCTGAGCAATAGAAGAAATAACTGATTCCCAAATATATTTAATTGAACCTACTGCTGTTTCAAATTCAATTTTTCATTAATTGGTAACTGTAGTACATGTGAATTATTAACTAGCAATCCCTGAGAACAGGATATAAAATGAAAAGAGAAAAGGCTTCCAATGTAGCTGGAAGACAAACTCCCCTTTTTCAAGACACTCGGTAGAATTCTCCCCCCGTGCTGCTTTTTTTATTACCATCTACCTGAAGTTCTGCTGGAAGGTTTCCTCTAAGAAGCCTACAGAAATCAGCTTGCGGATGACAGTACTATGGGACTTGCACTCTCTGAAATCTTACAAGATTTTTAGAAGGGCTACAGGCACAAGAATTTGTACTCTGACTTCCAAAGAAGCTGAAGAGCAAGCAAGAACCTTTTAAAGGTACCTCTGCTCATGTGGGTAACTGCGTAGCCAAGAACTGTTTCCCCGTTAACCCAGCAGACAGACAAGAACCAGTCGGAGATACTCCAAGAAGCCACACAGCAATGAATACAACCACTTAACAGTAACAGCGCGAAGCACATATTACGTCTACAGAAGCACATCCTTGAACAGCAAGTGACAACTGTTTTCCTACATTTTTGCATATTATGTTCTTAAGATGCCTACAATTCTTTCAGCTTTTCTGTGTTTAAATAAGGTTATTACCCCAGTCACCAGCATGATCATGTTAACTGCAGTCAGCATTACAAGCTCTCAGTTTTATTCCAAATCTTATACGACTCGTCATTTACCCAAAAATGCTGACGAATAGACATCCTACTTTGGCAGCTGCCAGACTCTGGTTCAGAAATACACTAGCCTTTGTTGCAGAGCTGAGCTCTAAAATACCAAATGATCAAGGTACGTCTGGTACTATCTAATCTTCTTTTCCTTCTGTTTTTTAAATAAAGTCCATTAGATAAGAGGAGCTGGCATCTGAGCTCTGCTGGGGGAGGATCACCTCAGCTGAGATTGCACAAGTCAGTGAATAACATGCAAAAAAGGATGTTAGTGGCAAAAGGACTGCTTCATAGGTCCAACAATATCCTAACACCCAACGATCAGAATTTTCCCCGATTGCCAGAAAGGTGTTAATTTCTCCTACTCTTTTACAAAGAGGAGTCCCCCAAGCAAAGAAATGCACATCCAAAACTTAAGAAAACCTGAGACCCAGGCCTATGCATCAGCTTAGTGTTCATCTCACCAGCCACACATCCTCGGAGTATCAGTCCACCATCCATAGTTGCTGCTGCCGCTACGGTGCCTTAGCAATTCACTTGGTTAACACTGCATACCACTCCACAGAAGGAGGTATGCCATCTGGTACTAGATGATAATGTGAGCACAAAGACGCCTTTTCCTAGCTGTTCATAAAAAAAATACAGGAAAACAGTAGTAAAAAGACTAGCTGCAGAGGCAAAGCAGGAGGGATTGCTCTATAGAGGAAGACACAGTTAATCCCTTACAGGGAACAGCTAATGAGGAAAAATAACCTGGTTTCCTACAGAGACTTGGGAGCGGTTGTGTTAAGCTGAAGCATTACGAACATGCCACGCTAAGAGAGTTGCCTACCCCAGAGGAAATCAAACGCAAGGCCGGTCCAGCCGGGCACCAGCCACAGCCAAAGCAGCCACCAGCAGCCCCAGCAAACATCCACTGCAGAGTGGCAGAGGCAACCAGACAGCGTCTGGGCAGGAGGCACAGCATGAAACCATGATTGACTAACACCGACCCCAGGCACAGAAGAAATTATCCTCCATACTCACACCTGTTTCATGAAAAGATTTCTCCTGATTAGAAGGAGAAAGGGAAGAACAGCCTTTCTGCATATCAAGGGAAAACATTTTTCATTAGATAAAATGCTGGAATGGCTAAGTTCAAGACTTTAAATTGGCTTCCTATCTCGAGCAGTAAGTATCCTGTGAGGATTCCTCTTCCTCTCCTATTTCCTCTGAGAAACATTCATGGTCTTCTACTCAAAGCAACAGGAAATTGTTGAATACTTAGATACATCTTTTCTAATTATTTTTTTAGTTCAGCTTGGATACAATTTGCAGGAGTGCAGCAGTTACTGATGTCCCACCAGATAGCACTGACATAGGGCGGCTGTCCTAGAAGAGCACTTTTTAGTCAGTGAAGAAACACAGCAACTCATTTGATTAAGAACCTGAAATCTGAGTCTTCCACAATTTGGATGAGATTTATTTTCTAGAAATTGCTAGCCTGCACTTAGCGTTTTTTTCCCCCCTTAAAAAAAATACTGCTTTGCACAAATCGAGCAGCAGCTTTCATGATTTTAATTCTTCCTATAATCAAGTTGGACAAAGTAAATATTTGTTAAAAAAAAAAAAAAAACAGACCCAAAAAACCAAACAATCAACCAAAAACCAAACATTCAAGAAAGCCCTGTATTCTTTGCTACACCGCAGGTCAGACGGTATCATTTTCTCATGCTTTAATCTGCTACTGTCCAAAAAAGTTGCCAAACAAAACTTCTTCATAAAAATTTCATACAGATTTGTCAAGCAAAACATCTGTCTTCCATTAAGGGAAACAGCTAGCTTGCTTGCAGTACTAAAACAACAATAAAAAAAAAAACCCTGCAACATATTCCTGTGCACTAAGTCATACAAAGATTCCCCAAACCACTTTTGCCCTGGTTAGGACACGGCTACACACTTGCACTGGTGAGCTCAGGAGCAGCAGCACTGAGACAAGGAGTGTGTGAAAATCTTCAAAGAATCCACAGAGCAGTACTTGCAACTGTCAGACAAATGTAGCTGTGCAAATAAAAGTCAAGGATCCCGTGCTGCAGTCCTCAGGAGATGGCCTCATCTGTCAGTCAGGAAGAGGAAACACAGGATATGCCTACGGGTCAGCCCCAGAGAAGGTACGGCCAATTTCTGAAAGGGCCCATCAGTTCTGACTTGGAGGTGGGGGTTTCTGTTACTACCCCAAGTCCCAGTTAAACTGAAAGTTTTAAAAGAAATAACGCAGTTCACAAAGTCACGAACTTTTCTGAAAAAGTTGCATGCAAAACACCCATTTAACACTTGCTGGTCAGAAGAAAAACCCCTTTCCCATGTTATTTATAAAAAGAGAGAACTGTTTCATCTCCATCACATATATCTAAAATAATCACCTGAGCATATACCCCCACAAGCACAGCACCTCAAGGGGTTCACCCACCAGCCTGTTCTCAGTTTACCTACCCCAAAAAAGATGGCAACTTTCACTGCCCACTATAATCCTTGTTCTGGGTCTTCTGTGCAGACACCGGAGAACGCAAAAGTGCATGAACGTGGGAGGGGAGGGGAGGGAAGGGACAGAACAGAGTCAATGCAGTGCCCTCAGGAAGAAGGCCATGTTCTAAATCTACATCTACTACTTCCAACTGAACTTCAGCAATTCAATTAGAGAAGCACCATTTGACTTTCAGACTAGTATCCTCCTGCACAGGAGAAAATCTGTTATCTTTGAATTACAGTCCAAGAGAGACAGAGGTCACATTATGTTTGATGGAAAAAGCCACTCTGCTGGAGAGTTTTGAATTTGGAAGAGAAGGGAAATATAATGAAAGCATGGCTGCTCCACAGGAGACTGCTCCTACTTTTTCCATTCAGAAATCCACAATGTGATTTCTGGAGTTCTGAGGAATGGGAAAAACAGATGTCTTTTGATGGTAAATTCTTCAAACTCCTGTATCTAAGCTTTTGAAATGACTGTATTCAGCTATAATCAGCAATTAATATTTTACTGAGAATGGAATTTATGCAGATTAATTTCCACCATCAATCACATCCCAGATTTAGAAGGGATGGGAAGGGGAGTTACAATTTTTGCTCCTTACAATGCTCATATAGGATAATATTTCTAAACGGGTCTTTGCAATTTTCACTTTAACTGCAAAACTCCACGAAACCTCATAGCCATCCTCTAGAGTATGATTAGTGTATCATTTTCTAGCATGAATCACTGTTTTACAAAATTACAATCAAATGTTTTTTTGAAACTCTGTCATAATGTAAGGGTTATACATTGGTCATTCAAGTACCTTTTGTCTTAATTTTATAAGCCTTGAGGGATACATGGAGAAAACCCTAAATACATGCTGCGTGGGTTTTTTTCAGCTCCAGTAATTTAACGAGCATTGTGCCTTCCAGGTAAAAACCAGATGAGTATTTTCACTGAGCACAATAATCACCCTGTGATTTCATTTTCCCACAGAAATTCTGTATCCTGCATTATTTACCCCAAGCACTTCTTCTAAGTTACTTAGCTCTGCTGAAAATTCGAAAGGTTACATTTAACTGCTGCTCAGTATCCACTGAACAGTAATTTTGGCATGTGACCACCTATTGTGCCCAACTAAGCATCACAGAAATAGTCTTGCTTGATTCAATATGAAGTTGTAACTTGGACTAATTCTTTGCTAGATGTATTAAAACATGACAGTTTTAGAAGTCTATTCAGTCAATCACTGGGGAAAAAATAAAAAAAACATGGGCAGGAAAGAGGCTGTAACAAAATAAATTAACCAGCTGTAGGAGCCTATGAAATGCAAGTTGCTTAAAGATACCTGAACATGTTCAGACTAAAGACAGATATTCCAAAATTGCTGTTAAATAAAAGTAGCCCAAGAGAACAGAGTGGTGATCAGGGGAAGAAAAAAAAAAATACTTTTTTACTGCATTACTTCAACAGCTCTCAATTTTAAAATACGCCCATGGCCCACAGTGGTGTTTTAATTACACAAAATAAAGTCCTAGCTTCAAGCCTTTTGTAAAGGATTTCCAAACTTTCTGAAATTCTTACAGTAACTAAACCACATGTGTAACAAATCAGTATGGCACAATATCATCTGGTGGATGGTACCAGGCTATTGAGTTGTATTTGTAATTTGAAGGAGGACACAATCTCATTTACCATCTACTTCTTCAGCTAAACAGGTACTGAAGCATATGTTTAAAATTAAAATTTTCTACAGTTTAGACAGCATAAGGAATATATAGAAATAATGCTGTTTGCATGCCTCTGCTTCTCTCTCTCAGTACTAAAGTTTTCTTCAGCATTTAGACCTTAAGAGCGTTGCGGCCTCTATTATCTTCCTTCTCTCTTCTTCCATTAGAGCATAAGTTCAATGTTTTCACTTTTCAGCTTTGGCCTCTTCCCTTCCCCACCTAGCACTGCAGCAAAACCACCCCTCTCTTCACTCGCCATCATCATCTTTGCTCACCACTCAAGAGGAGCATCCCAAGAAACATCCACATGGCTGCTCACCTTCCCTACATCAGGAGTCGCACACAGGCAGGCCGCTTCCTCATTCCACTTGATGTGAAGTTTAAGGACCTGTCAGTACGAGCTCCGTGCCCCACAGACGCAGAATTTCATCCCAAGAATAAAGAGAGTGACAGGTGAGACCCCATTCAAAGCACAGCATGCACTTAAATCAGACTCCACCCCACCAGGCAGGAGTCTTAAGTCACACATAAGCAGCTTTCCAAACCACTCCACTTCTGTGTTTGTGCTCCCATGTAAGATGCTTCAGAAAAGCATACATTTAGCTCCCCTACCCCCCTTTTACAAGATGAATCCAATTATTCAACAGATAATCCTTGCTTGACTCAGAGTTCTTTCACATTAGAAAAATGGCAAGAGAGGATACAGCCAAGCCTTCATACATCACAAGTGATCTAAATACACAGGAGATTGATGTTAGCTATTTTACTAATATTCCTTTCAAAAGAGGAGACGAGCTCCTCAGTTTTGTCTGAACAGCAAAACATGTCAAATCTTTTATCTGCTACACCTGAAGAAAATCATAGCAACATCTCAAAGGTTATACAACTGGTAACCAAATAATACCTAGAGTTAAGTGCAGTTCTATAACCAACACAGCACTGGTACATCAGACAAAACTGAGAGAGGAGAAAACTCCTAAGAACCAACACCCCATGTTCACCTAAAACAAGACTGCTATTGCAGGCTGCTATTTAAAAATAAAACAAAAACAAATCAAAGACTGAGGTATTCAACACAGAATAACAAGTTTGTAGAAGTCCTGAAAAGCATTAAAAGCTTCATACTGAACAAACTGCTTCACCTTACAAATTATCCACTGACAGAAGTAATCCTATAAAAACACTTTCCATTTCCCAAATTTAGGACACACACTGTTCCTCTTCAACTATGTACACTTTCCAAACACACAAACTAAAATAGCAAGAGACAAAACTGCTGGGAAGGTAAGGTCAAAGCACCTCCAACATTTTCATGTCCTATATTAATATTTAAGTCAAACTTAAATCACTGAATCTAAGTTTTACCTCCTTGAAGCTACAGGCACCAAAGCTAACTGGGTCAGCCCAGGCCTGCGTCCTAACAAGTAGTAACACTTTCACAGTTCCTTCACATAGCTGTAGCTCATGGACACATGGCTCTGTTCATCTATGTGTCCACAAAAGAGCATGGAGTATTTTGTACAGTCATACATATTTCCAGTGGTGGCATTCAAAACAGCCTCTCCTTTCAGTATCACTGGACGTGTATCAGGCTTCGCTGCTTGCCTTTTTACACATTTCACAGTATTAAGAAATTATCTTTACCACTAGAGCAACCACCATTTTATCACTGCAGATAAAGTCAACAAAACAATTTGACCAGACTTTCTAGGTGCAGCTGGGCTTCCAAGAGATAATCTGAATGACAACTTCAATAAAATCTATGTTGGGAACTTAAGAATCAAAGCAGGACTTTCTCTAGTTTCACAGAAATGCTTAATCATAAGTATCTGTTTAAAGAATCATTAAGCAATAAATAGATTAAAAGAATTTACTACAAGCTTAATTCTTCGCATCTTCTTTAACACGAGATGAAATCAAAATCTTTTTCATTTCATTGTCAGTAAGACAGAATTAATTTAAAAAGGAAAAAGTAAACATTTTCAGGGCTTATTTTCTCTGTAGGGCTAGAAAATAATTTGGACTGATAATGCAAATTGCTTTCTCTGGTCTTATTCCACCTTAATCACGATGGGAGAGCATCACTGCAGCAAAGTATCTGCTCTTTCTCCCATTCCCCATCCCCTATGCACTAGGCAAACACTGCCTAGCAAGAAAGAACTGAAAGCAATACTCATTTTACAAAGGCAACTTCTTTGGCACATTTGTGGTCAAGGGAAAAATAACATTAAATCATGGTATGTTTCAGTTTTTCAGTTAGGTCCTTGTTGTGGTTTAACCCAACAAGTAGCTAAACACCATGCAGCAGTTAGCTCACTCTCCCCCTCACCAGTGGNGGTAAGACATCAACCACCCTGAAAATGCTCTGAATAGCAGCATAAAGTTTACCCAGGCAGCTTTTACTACTTCCTTCAGAAGCTTCATATACAACATCTCTACAATTAAGATTTAGATATTGTATACAATCTACTTCATTAAAAATTTGAAAAGCTAGTTGACAAAATTTAGTCTCCTCCAATCTTGTTGATGGGCAAGGGAAGCTAATTGGAGACTGCTTATAAAGGTTGTCTGCAGCAATGGCTGGATGACCAAGTGGATGTCCAGAGACCAATTTTCTGACCAGTTCCATCAGACTTCTTTCTACATGGATTTTTCACAGAAGGAAGAGAGAGAGACAACTGAACTGAATGCTTGGTTTCCTGATATAATCTGAATTTGTCTAAACCAAGACAGCGACAGCATGAGAAACCCCATGATGGCAGTAACAATAATCGCCAATTATTCTCCTCCACAGACTTAGTTTCATTCTTGGAATTAAGTAAGAAAGATTATTTTTTCCAAGAGTTACATTAAATGAACAACCTGTTCTACCCATGAACACCTTCCGCTACATTATTGAGAGTTAGAGACGAGAAATGAGATAAAGTATGAAGTGGGTCCAGAAGTTCAGTTTTATTCACAACAACGATGAGGTTTTATCACTAGATTACAGTTCTATTCTGGTACAATCCCTTGATCTCATCCCCTTAGCCTGAAAGCAGAACATTTGATTAAAAAGGAAGATAACAGAACTGAATTGTAGAAGAGAGCTACAGATGTCTGAAAGTTAACCTAGCTAGGAAAAGATTTTTTTTTTTTTTATAATTTTATATCAACAAGATCCTACATTTCATTCAGCTTTTTGAATAAAGAATTTAAAAACAAAAGTTTCTTTGGCCTTTCCCAAGTCACTCAATATTTCCAGTGTTACTAGATATCATAGGTGTCTGGGTAAGAGTTGCAATACATCATTAAAGCATCGCTGTTATGATATGTTTAGCTCTGCACTGTAATTATTATCAGAAAAAATAATTACCCCTGAGGTGAAATAATTCCACCTGTTAATTTTATATATGAGATTTTAAGCTGCATGCACAATTCGATTGTGCAAGAGGTATGAGACATGTTCACAGATCAGTTCAGCTTGCTGGAAGGAATATATTTATGAATGTTACTCAGGGTTGAAGTTTTTTTATAAAATACAAATTACCTGCAAAACAAAACATTAGCAGATTATACAGATGAAACCTTTTGAGCAACCTCAATTATTTACTACTGCGCAACCATATTCCAACATGGAAAACAGATTAGCAGAAGTATTCCTAAGCCTTTGCATATGGCCAAAAGCTGGGAGGGGGCACACGTGTCTTCCCATGCATGTACACAATTTTAAAAAATTAAAATTAATCCACATACACGCATTGGCAAAGCTAAACTACAGACTTGGTATTTTATAAACCTTGGCTTTGAGTCACTGCAGATTTGGGGATACAGCTTCTGAATATTTACTACTTGGAAATAGCACGACAAAGCCATAGCAACAGCATTAGAAAGTGGGGATTCACAGCCTTCAGTCCTGCTTCAGTGACCCATTGTCCTGTGCTCTGACTTGATTCTACACCCTCACAGCCACAAATTATACTGGTTCTTCAGAAGGAGGATTTCTTTGTCCTTCGCATTATCAGAAAATGCCCTTGTGGCATCTCTCACTCGCAGCTTGATCAAAGACTAGTCCCCTTCTAGTGACCTCAGCCCTGCCAGGCTGTCCAATCTTTCCAACAAACTTCTAGTCACTGAATAACTTGATAGTTTACATGTTAAAAACTATAGTAAGACTGAGCTTCATATTTAGAGGCCTTCAAGGCTTGCACAGAATGCTTCAGAATACCAGACTTCAGAATACCCTGTCTGGCTTAGTGAACACTGAACTGGATGTTGCACAGGCAACAGCTACAAACACACACAAAAAGTTACAGACCTTTCTCCCAGCACAGGGAAACAACCCCACAGACCAAGCAGAACACCCAGGATTTTAGTCTCTCATTGGAATCAGGCAAAGCAAAGCAGAACCAGACCTGTCACACAACCCTACCACACAAAAACCTAGTGCTCGGCTACGACATGGACAGAGGCGCATCAGATGCTTTTTGGAAGAAGAGATTCTCTCCTGAACCAGAAAAAAAAAATCATTAACAGTATTATTAAGAGTCTGCTGCTGCAAACGGCTCAGCTTCATTTCTCAACAGATCAGTTTGGGAAAAGACTCCAGAACAGAACATAGAACCCTAGAATTATTAAGGTTGGAAAAGACTTCTGAGATCATCTAGTCCAACCATCAACCCAACAACACCATGTCCACTAAACTATATCCTGGAGTGTCACATCCACATGCTTCTCAAACACCCACAGGGATGGGGATTCCACCACCTCCCTGGGCAGCCGGTTCCAATGCCTCACCACCCTTTCAGTAAAGAAATTTTTCCTAATATCTAATCTAAACCTCCCCTGGCGCAACTTGAGGCCATTACCCCTCATCCTATCACTGGTTACTTGGGCAAAGAGAACCTCCTCACTACAACCTCTTTCCAGG
>VZTL01008691.1:0-11742 GCA_013400535.1 Scopus umbretta
GATCTGCGTGGGGTGAAGCGGCGCCGCCTGCATAGGGGGGCTCCGCAGGCAGCCCCGCTCTTCAGCAGCCTCTTATGGGTGGCCTGGGGCTTCCACGAAAGGAAAACAAAACAGCAGCAGGGGGGGAAAAACGCTAATGTTCTTTCACTTTCGATTACTTTCTCTCCTGAAAGTTGTGGAAGCCGAGGGAGCAGAGCGCAGGCCAAAAGCTAATCACCCTGAGCCTCAGGAGCTAGAATCCTGCTTCACCCTCCATGCGCAAATGCCAACAGGCTGCTGGGTTATTAGAGACCGTTTGTTCAGGCTCTGCTGTCGCTTAGGGCAGAAAACACGGAAGGGCTCTCAATATTTCTGCTCCGCATCCAGGAGGGCTGTTCTCACCACCTACTGTTTCTCTCCCACCCTAGCTTTTGCACTCTGTGCCTGCAGGAATGTCTTAAGCCGAAAAAGCCAGTTTGTGGCGTCTGCCGCAGTACCCTGTCGCCTGGTAGCAGAGCTCTGGACTTGGAAAAGCAAATTGAAACGACAGAAACCACGTGCAATGGCTGCAATAAAAAAGTATGAAATTAAGTGCATGAGGTGTGCCTGCTTGGCTGTACTGCTTAGAGGGAAATAAAGTGCTTGTTCTTCAGCTTTCTGCGTAATCAGGTCAAAATGTTTGTTCTGATAAGTGCTAAAGCTATTTTATATAGGCAGCACCCAAAAGTTGACATTCCACAGTCTTTTCTTGTTACCTTTTCAGGAAGTGAATTTCAAAGGAAAGATACTGACTTTAAAATTGCAGTAAAATACTGCTTCTGAAGTTGATCTTGTGAGCATGTCTCTGTGGGAGGAATGTTGTAATGAAACAGTGGTTGTAGGTTTTAGGTAGTGATCTGTTTGGCTCTCAAACAGAAATTTATTTGCTTCATTTGAAATAGTTATGAGTCATAGTTGTCTTGTGTGGGTGGTGTATTCTACGGCCTTATTGTTTGTTAGTGTCCTGTATGTTGAATACCTGTATGGCATCCTTCCTGTTGCTTCCTTTGTCTTTGTAAAGTTGGGTGACTTAGCGTTAATTGAATATATAAGAAAATACCTTAGCAGATGACAAAACAACAAGAAAAGGATAGTTAGACACGCTAGGGTGAGGGGTAACAGTTCAATTATTTCACTTTTTATTTCTGGTTGGTGTCTTCATTCCAGCTGATAGAAAAATGTATTGCCTTGAATTACAGATTGCCTTACTGTGAATTTGAATTTTCATTAATGGGAATGAACAATTAAGAATCAGTACAGATCACCAAGATCTGTACTAAAAGCCAAATTATTTTTCCATATACTGTCTTCTCTCCTCAGTGACCAGGTAAACTGGCTTTATATGAAGCTTTTTTTTTTATATATATACTAGTATAGGTTAAGTATATAGATTAAGAAAAGTAAGCTGTCCTGAACGGTGTTGTATTTGTAAAAATACTACAGGCAGCAAAGTTCCGGGTTAACTAATCTGTCATCTCAAAGCTTTGTATCTCGCCAGCTGAAGTGTTTGGAGTTTCCTGCTTTATCACTGTCTGCAGAAAGCTGCTTCGTTTTACGTGTTTACTACTTCTGCTTGAAAGTGTAGAAGTAACTGCAAGTAGCTTAAATTAACCCTGCTCTGCAATTGTTGCCTGCACAGATGTATCTCTCAAAGATGCGTAGCCATGCAGCTTCTTGTTCAAAGTACCAGAACTACATAATGGAAGGTGTGAAAGCTGTAACTAAAGAACCGCTTTACAACACCAGGTAACTAGCTCTTTGGAAATGCTTGTCTTTTTTTTTTGTCACAGGACCGGGGCTGTTACTGATTAATCATTACAAAATCTCAATTTTGATTCTTCTGAGAAATCTCCTTTTATCTTTAAAAAAATTTAACTGCCTTATGGGGTTTCGTGCGAACTGTAGAATTTTGGAGTAAAAGCAAACTTCATCCCTTTGCTCAGTTTGGGTATTAATTCTGGTAATCCTTTCACGTTGTTAAAAACTAAGCCTTAATCCTGCATCTGACTGTGCACAGGCAAGCTATTCTGCTTTCTACGTAGTCCATGCACGAGACATCTTAGAGATCAGGGTACTTGGTAAAAGTAGCTGTTTTTTTAAATAAAAGACTTTTATCTTTCTGTATCTTGATTGTAGTAACATAACGGAGGGAAGTCAGAATTGATTGCAGTGCACTTATCTGCATTGTAGTATACGGGGTGGTACCCTGTACATTTAAAAAAAAAAACAAAACAAACAACAAAACAAAACACATGGCAAATGGCATTTATAACATTTGTAGAAGAGCTCTTGTGCTTTGTAAATATGGATGGTATTAAGAGTTCCTTAAGCTATTAAGCTATTGTTGGGAATTAAAAAGCTGATTCTTAAAATTACCTTGTCTTAACTGCATAGGATAAGACTATTGCTTTAAATTATTTGTATTCTTAAGAGCTGGTAAGGCAACATTTGAGTATCGAATCCTAAAGCTTTTACTTTTAACTTTCTTGCAATGGTAGATAACCTCTTTTTCTTCCCCCAACCAGGAACTTCCCAAATCGCTTTACCTTTCCTTGTCCGTATTGCAGCGAGAAAAACTTTGATCAAGAAGGACTAGTTGAACACTGCAAAACATTGCACAGCATGGATGCAAAACAAGTGGTAATAAAAAGTCTTGGTGCAAGAATTGCAATGAAGTCTAGTCTTAAATCCCTTTGAAACAATGAATTAGAGACTTACTCTTGAAGTTAAGTACATGT
Source organism: Scopus umbretta (assembly GCA_013400535.1). Taxonomy (NCBI): domain Eukaryota; kingdom Metazoa; phylum Chordata; class Aves; order Pelecaniformes; family Scopidae; genus Scopus; species Scopus umbretta. The sequence continues at coordinate 2,757 of VZTL01008691.1, forward strand.
TTATAATTACTCCTGTTAAAGTCAAATGTGGGTATGCCTGTTCATGCATTTAACTTTTACGCAGTTTTGATGTTGGTTTTCAATGCGTTCTCTGGAGGTGACAGTTCTCTATTCCTGTTGCAGCTAGGTCACGTCCTCCTGTCGTATTTGAAAAACGGCAGACGTTCAAAGTTAATTAGGCGTAGTAACAAACATAAAATTAATAAGATACAGTTTTGAAAAGATGTCAGGCGTTTAATTTTCCCCTGTGCTGTTTTCAGCAAGAAGATATTATAAATCATTGGAAAAGATGCTTGCAAAAAATACTGTGTCATTCTAGTAATCTTTATCTGCTGATACTCCCTCTTGTATAAAAGGAATCGCAAAATGTGGAACTGAATGTGAAACTTTCATTTTTCTGGTAAGCTTTTTGGAATTCCAAATTATTTAGGAAGAAAGTTCCTTTTTTTTTCCCTTGGAGGGAAGTGATCTTTGCGAAGAAGACCAAGGAAACTTTTCTGTTACTGAGAAATAAAGGTTGAGGTCTTCTAAAGCAAACAGCTATAGTCAGTCCTGATTTTCGGAATGCAGAGAGCAGAGTAAGCCATTCCAGTTCAGAGGTCTAAGACTTGAATTAAAATTATTTGGGGTTATCTGAGAAGTTTGTATTAAATGTCCCAGCAAACTAATTGACATCACTTTGCGTATAGAATAGTGATTGTCACAAACCTTGAACTTCTATCTTCTATGCTGTCTCTGTCCAGCCCTTCCTACTGTAAATGTTAAAGCAGTTAACCATTGGGGCTTCATTGGCTATTTTGGGTTTTTCTTGAAGGTTTGCCCAATTTGTGCCTCAATGCCATGGGGAGATCCAAATTACAGGAGTGCTAACTTCATGGAGCACCTTCAAAGACGACACCGCTTTTCCTACGATACTTTTGTGGTATGTGTTTCCTCACCCTTTGAATACAGCCTGATGACTCTCAAAACCCAGCTTTTTTACATAGCCACTACTGTGAAATCTCATCCATGCAGATGGTATCGTGAGGGAAATTGGATTATTGGCAAGTCAAAAGAAGAGACAGCTTTTTTTTTTCCCTATTCTTATTTGGTGTTCTATTAACCAGCATGGCCGTTGCAGTAAAAGAACTTCTGTACCCTTTGTTCGTAGGATTATGATGCTGATGAAGATGATATGATGGCACAGGTTTTGATGCGTTCTTTGCGGGATAAATGAACCAGCTAGAAGACAAACTGTAAAACCAAGCTTCCATGAGGGGGAAATGCCCAGCATCCTCGCACTTCTCCCTGTACATCCCAAGATGAACTCAGGCATCCAGAAAAACGGAAGACTTTTTAATCCCTATCTTGGTTTCAAATCCTGGTTTGGTATTTCTGTAGCACTCAGTCTTTTGTTAACGTGGTCTATGCCATTCAACCCTGTCAGCCTGATTTTCTTACTTGTTTCACACAAAGCTTAGTTGTCGGTAAAGATGGAGGAGACAAATCTGTTTGCCTGTTTCTTGGTTTCTTTTGCAGTTGTGTTCATTTGTCTAAAAACAAAACCATTCCAAATGGAACGGCCTGAACTAGTTAAGAAATATCTCTTCCCAATCTCCCCTACGTATCTTAAATGATAGTATGAGAGGTGTATTTGTAGCTCTGTTTTCCTTTAGTGAGACTTCTAGGTGCTAACTGTAACTGTCAGACCAGCTCTCATTTAAAGTGACCTATGATGCCTGTGATTTCATAATGTTTCCCAGTGTTTAAATTCTTATATGCATCCTCTCACCTCTATGGAAAAGATGTCTTCACTATGAGTCTTCAAACTACAAACTTTCTTAGCAAATCTTTGCACCTGTATAAGCAACTAGTTCAAAATATTTTAGTTCTATGCATGATTATTACTTTCTTCCATACTTTGACCATAATTTCTAGCCTGGAAAATAAACTGTAATGTTGGTCGTAGTCAAAATGCATAATTTTTCACTATCTTAGCAAATATTCATCATATTTGCTGGCTTTATGATTAAATTGGTGTTTTTGAAACTGGTTTTCTAGTAATTTTAAGCCTTATGCTGATAGGGGAATTCAGAAGGTTTTTTTTTTTTTTCAATACCTCTGCTTTCTATTTAAACTAAAATTTTCATATATATTCCTAGTTTTTCCATCTCTCAAGGCAAGCTGGTAGCAAAACTTACCGATGATTGATAGCACTTACATATAGCACTGCCTGTCTGCATTACAGATTTTAACAGGTATTTTGAATTCCTGTTCTTCATTTAAATGTTGCTAAAGTAGCTGAAGCGGTACTTAGGTTGTTTTCCCTATAATATTATATGTATAGTATGCAGGTATAGCTTTCAAAGAAAAAGTAAAATATAACCTGGAAAGCAGGATGGCAGTTCCAGTACGTGGTAAATGGATGCTCTGTATTCAAGTCTACACTTCTACTCTAGAGATTCCTTTTTAGTTTAACGTTTTCATTAACTGCACAGTCAAGATGCTGGATCTAATAATCTAAGACACCTGCCCCGAACTTGTAAATCACAGTAGTGTTGAGATGTCTAGTCTAATTTAAGCATGTTTAATTGGAGCAGTGGACCTGCACCACCACAGAATTGAGCACTAATTAATTTATTTGACCAGTGAACTTAATATCATCGCACTCTGCAGACTGCAGCGTAGCCTTACCCTTCGAACGATGAAACGCACCCCAGCTAAAACCTCTTAAACTTTGTGTCCAGCCATACCTCTAACGTGTTTAAGTTGAACTTGGTTTTAGTATGTTTTCCCCAACTTGGTATGGGCTGTTGCAGACTCGTCCTTAGTATCTGCTTGGTGACTGGAAGCTCAGTCTTCGGGAGGTGGGGGGGTGTGGAAATCTCATGGTACTGTGGAAAAAGTACTGTGTGGGGGGTTGGTTGGTTTTAGCAGTTGATCTGCACAGAAATTGCAGTGTATTAGTGGCTGGATGGGGATTTCTGGGTTCTGGCTGGAATGCAGTTTGGTGATACCTATTGACTAGAATCTAGATTTCTGCTACTATTCTAAGTGCACTTCCATGCAATTCTGATAAAATGTTTAAGGAGCAGTTAGAAGCTTCCGAGCAATTACTTTGTCATGTTTTTGACTTTTGAAGACAAGATACAAATAAAGATCATTTAATTTATAAAGTCCTATCTTTGTGTCAACTCTTGTCGCTTCTTCCTCGTGGTCCACACATTTTGTTTCAGCACCTCCCTAATACCACTTCTTGCCGGCTGTGTAACGCTGCAGGGAGCGCAACGGACATTGAGAAACGCAGGGACTTCTACTCTTGGCTTCCATTAAATCGTTTGTACTGATTAGTTGCAACTTTATAATCTTTCAAACAGTGGAGCACGCAGGTTATGAAAAACATCAGAGCAAGTTCTGCTAGAGCTGGCCAGAACACTGCAGGTGCAGTCTTGTATGTGACCATAGAATCAAATGCCTCTGGAGTTTCTTGTTAAATTGGGAAAGCGTTGGCTGTCCAGCAGGGCTTTGCTGTTGAAATCTTTACAGCTCCCATAGCTTTAACTCCTCTGGCTGTCAAGTTTGTGATGTTTACATCTGTGTGTTGTCCTCAGTTTAGGTAGCTCCAAATGAGGAGGTGCAGGCTGGCCTGCTGCAATGACCGGTCAGAAATTGCTCGTGCTGAGTGATTGTACCCTGTCTGCCTGTACAGTTCCTTGACTATACAACTTGGGTTTGATTTGCATCAATCTCTTGCTTGGGAATTATTCCACAGAAGGTACTGACCAAAAATACTGACTGGAAAATGCATGCTCGTTCTACTTGAGCTTTGATTACATTAGTGTATGAGTAAGAAGCGATGTCCTGGCACCTGCTAGCTTGATAACGGCAGCATTCACAGCACTGCTTTCTGTGCTGCGATGAGCATCCACAGGACTGCTCAGAGATAAACCTAGCCATAGACTTCCACTTACTCCAGCTGCTGAAGAGCTTTGTATCTCTGTGCTGCTGACTTTGTCAACTTGGCAAACGTGTTTACACACGCTGCGGTATGACTTGCTGGTTGATTTGAAAAGACATCCTGTTGAGAGGCGCGTGTGTTCTGTGTAGAGCCTTGATTCATCTCATTTGTGCGCGGAAACTCGTGATGAAAAAAAGCCTTATTATGGAGCAAGCTAGTTTGGGCTTCTAGATCCAGTGGAGCGTTGCTGCAGGAGAGTGAAGTACTCTGGCAGAGCTGCTCGCGCCTCGTCAGCGGCTGATCTTGTAGCCGCAGCAAATCCCAAGTGTCCATTGTTGGCGATAATGCAATCGGGCTCCCTCGGACCTGTGAAATTCCCCGTGTCTGGCACAGGGAGTCAACCTTAGGAGGATGATTAGCACAGAGAAGGACAGAATGGGAGGAAAAAAGCTTGCAGTTGAGCTATTTTTTTAAAGGAATCCGTCTCTGGGCAAAGACTGGCCTTAATAGGTCTGATAGATTGTCAGCATTAATTGCCTAACACAAAGGCATCGCTTCATCTGGGATTGCAGCAATAAATCCCCCTGGTCTCCTTACGCTAGGGGGAGGAGATCTTGTAAAGGATCCCATCTGTAATAAAGCATTAAGGGTATATTCTGGACCCTCGTGTCACCTGGCTGACAAAGGCACAGCAAATTTGCTTCGAGGCCTTTGGACAGCTGTACTGGATGGTCATTGGCAAGACCAGCGTCAGAAGGACTGACCTCTCTCACAATTCCAAGGCTATGTTAAGTCACGGAAAAGCAAATGAGGGATGTGCTCGCAGTCCTAAAGTTTTTATTTGGTTTAAATTTATACTAAATTTATACATTTATAAATGTATAATTTTATAAAATTTATACATTCATACTAAAAACGACAACGGGGCATTTGCCTGTGGGCAACCTGGTGGGTTTTTGCTCTTCTAATGCAGAGCTTCCTGTCACAGCTGCATTGGTCCGTGCTTCATTCTGCAAAAGCAACTCATTTTTTATGGGTAAACTACATTATTCTCCAGGTAATACAGATGAGGACTGTTGAAACCACTATGAAAGCTTCCTTTTCCTTCCCCACTCCTTCCCCAAAACTCCAGAAAATACTTAATGAAAATAAGTGTCATCGCCACAAAGCCTTTGGTTTCCTCTCTAGTTCTTCTCACATTCGTTCTGTCTTTACCTAGTACTCGGACACTGGGCTTTAAAAAAGTAATACGGAGGAGCTTCTGGGAGCTGGTTTAGTGCCCCCATGCAGTGAGGTTCCCTTCCACTGCTTGAGCCTAGGGGGGACAAACCCACCCTGGTGGCTGCAGCAGCCGAAGCGGTGGCCGGCACGGCGAGCGCCGACAGCAGAGGGAGGTCTTGCATTTTGGAGAGAACAAGGCTTGCGCCTCCCGGCCCTGTGCTGGTCCCTGTCCCCCTCCACCGGGCTCAGGGGCCCGTGGTGGGTTTCATGGAGCTTCTCCGGTCTTGCAGTGAGGGCGCACACCTCGTGGCCAGAACTTCCCTCTGCCCCATCGCAGTCTCCCTTGGCAGCAGGAGCTTTGCTCTGCAGCAGGATATTTGAGTTGCTTCATGGAGCCATGGGGCCAAAGCAGGTAAAAAGAAGAATTTGCAGCAGACTTGCTACTCTGGAGGAGGTTAGCGTGTGCCTGCGAGCTCCTTGGGCCAGTCCACGCGCATCTGGGACTGGAGCTGTGCTGCAGGATGGTGGCAGGACTGCTCTGACCACCCTGGGGCTCAGCAGTTGCCAGAGCCCAGTGCTCTGGTGCAGGGTGGGATGGCTGAGAAACCACTGCCATTTCCAGCCCGTGAATCATTGCAGAGCTTCCTCTCCCCTCTGGTCTCTTGCTCTCTGTCCCATAGCTCGCTGGCGCACGGGCGCAGGCAGGTCAGGTCACTCTCTCCCTTGATCGCGATCTTTCCTCTAGCACATGCAAGTTTTTTCCACGTGCAGTGGTTGGAACAGATCTGATTATTAACATTTCAGAAAGAACAGAGGAGCAGCCTTTGCTTCTTGAAAGAAAACCACCTAGTTGGGTTCCTCATACAAGTGTCCCCAGCGTAACCACATCCGCGGCAGGTGGGGGAGCACTGGCAAGGCGCCGGCGGTGGCACCTGCGGCAGCGTCCAGGCTGCTGCCCCCTGCATCGCAGGGTGCCGCACCTCTGGACTGCCGCGAGAAATGGGGTGGACCTGGCCTCTGTGATTTGCATCCCCCAGGGCCGTCAGGGGCACATTTTGCCCTGACCTTCAGGCTGATCCAGAGTTGTGCAGATAAATGCCTGCTGAAAGCCACGGGCAATTCTGCCGCAAAGGAGGGACGGATCCAGCTCCAGAGCACGTGGATGCAGGGGAAGAGTTTGCAAACATGTCTCATCTCTGCTGGACTGCATGTGGCTGGCAGGACAAGCTTTCCCAGCTGTTCCTGCCCTGAGGAAAGACTGACAGTCAGCTCAGCCCCCTGCACTGCAGCCGTGCCAGTGGAAAGCTTTGTTCCCCACTTCTGCATTTCATGCGGGTTGTGGCTAAACAGTAACGTGTGGTCAGCGGGGGCTGGCGGAGCGGAGTGTGACGGCTGAGTCACGAGTGGTCTGGCTCCACGGGCCCTTTTTCGAGTGGCAGAGCCGGGCGCTGGCCAGGAGTGAGCAGGCATTCCCAGCAGGTCCCATTCCTCCTACTCCTGCAGCCGCCCGCTGCCGGCAGCTGTCTTGGCCCGGAGCAGAGCATGGCTCCTGCAGCAGGTGGCTGGATCCGTGCCCTGAGCCCTTCCAGCGGGGAAATCCCCGCGTGAGCCGGAGGGATGGGGCGTGCTGGAAGCCCAGGCTGGGCTTTTTAACTGCCAGGTTGGGGAGACGGCTCCAGCTCTGCTCACCGCTCCCCCAGCACCCGCTAGCAAGGCCTGGGCACCTTCCCGTGGGTGTGTGTCCCTGGGGAGCAGAGGGCCAAAGGGAGCGTGTGCCTCACCGGGGCTGTTGGACCCACGCTGCCATGCCTGGGGGGAAGGAGTCAGGGGAAGTCAGGAGGGAAGAAAACCGGAGGGCGGCTTGCTGGGGGAGGCTGCGCTGCCCGCAACCTGCCCAGCAGAAGGGAGAAGCATGTCCGGGCAGATCCTGACCCCGGCCTGGGGGACAGGGTCAGCAAGGGCCGTGCTGGATCAACCCCGCTCCTCCGCCAGCCCTTGCCTCTTCCCAGAGGATTAATAACCTGCGGCTGCGTCCCGCAGTGCTTCGGAGCGGCGGGGCACGGCGGAGGCTTGTCCTCGTCTGCACCGCAGTCCCCAGCCGTGGGGCAGGGGCAAGGACAGCCACGCGTGGGGGGCCCGGGGATCACCCTCCGGGGCACAGCGCCTTCCTCCAGCCCCGCTGCTGCAGGTCTCCCCGGCTCGGGCACAGAGGCCGCGGGTCTGTCGCGTTGCTTCCCCGCGGAGCACGGGCTGGTCCCCACGGGGAGCGCGGCACAGGGAAACACTCCGGAGGGAAGGCAGACCCGGCTCCTTCACCGCCGTCGTCACCACCACCACCAGNCTCGGCCAGCAAGAAGCCCAACTACAGCGAGCTGGAGAGCCAGGCCGGTGCGTGGACGGGCCGCGCGCGTGGGGCGGCCGACTGTCGGCAGGGCTGCGGGGCCGGGCTGCGTCTTTTTCAGTGTCGTGCATCTCGGGTGGGATGGGGCGGGGGATCCCCCGTGTCCCGGGACGTGGAGCCGCCCCCGGTACCCCGGGGTGGGCGGAGGCGCCGGGGGGCTCCCCACGACGCCCGTGGGCAGCGGCGCGGGGTTCCCTTCGCCCCGTCCCTCGCAGCAGGGCGGGCAGGGGTGCCGAGCCCCCGTGGGGTGGGATCTCCTCTGCCCCCGTGGGGTGGACTGGGGCTCCGGGCCCCCGTGGGGTGGGCTGGGGTCCCACTGCCCCTCCGGGGCGGGGCGCGGGGCTCCCACGGGATGGCCTGGGGTTGGGTCCCGTGGCCCCGGGGGTGGTGCGGAGCCCCCCTCGGGGGCGGGCCGGGCACCCTGCTCCCCTGGACGCGGAGCCCCCCTCCCCGAGGGCAGGTCGGGGTCCCCTCGCCCCCGTTCCCGCAGGAGGGAGCGTCGGGCCCCTGCTGAGCAGTGCCGCCTCCCGCAGTGCTGGCCACCCCGCTGCTGTACGAGACGTGCCCGCTGCCTGTCATCCCCCCGCCCGAGGTCCTCGGCCCAGGTGCCTACTACCCGCCGCTGGTGTGGGACGCGGGGCTGCTCTCCAGCCTCTTCCCGGGCGGCCCAGGCGGCGAGGCGGCGGGCGGTGCGGCCCCCGCGCTGGACCTGACGGCGCTCTCCAGCGAGGAGGATGAAGGCAAGAGCTCGGGGCCCCCCAGCCCAGCCTCGGCCCCCGCCGCCGCCGAGCGCTTCCGCTGCGCCCAGTGTGCCAAGGCTTACTCCACCTTCGCCGGGCTCTCCAAGCACAAGCAATTGCACTGCGACGCCCAGGCCAGGAAATCCTTCAGCTGCAAGTACTGCGAGAAGGAGTACGTGAGCCTGGGGGCTCTCAAGATGCACATCCGGAGCCACACGCTGCCCTGTGTCTGCAAGATGTGCGGGAAGGCCTTCTCCCGGCCCTGGCTGCTGCAGGGCCACATCCGGACGCACACCGGTAATGCCAGCTCTTGCCCCTCTCCCTCTCTCCCTCCCTTATCGCCTCCCACTTCCCAGCTCTGTGGCCCCCAGCGAATCGTTGGGCCGGGTGTTATCTGGGAAGATAAGGGCTTCCCAAACCCCGTTGGCACATCTCTCTAAAATGTCCTTTAAATATCCTCTTGGCTGGAACCGAGTGTGGGGTCAAGGCCCAGCTCATAAATCTGTGCCGCTGCTGTCAGAGTCGAGCCAGCCCATCGGCCACGGCGTGACGGCACACGCTTCAGCTCAATTTCGTGAATCGGTGCCGTGAGGCTGCTGGAGCGCTCCCTCCCTGCGCGCCGCCATGCCCGAAGCATCCTGCCCTGCCCGCACCACGGGCTCCCGGCCGGCCTCCCCAGGCCCGGCC
>VZTL01008691.1:11751-74155 GCA_013400535.1 Scopus umbretta
CCCCCCCCCCGGGCCCCGCCCCCCCGCCACCGTGGCCTCCAACCCGCTGCCCCGCTCAGCAGCCATGAGCTCGGCTCGAGGCACAGCCGCTGCCGGGATGCACCGGGATGCACCGCAGCGGGGCCCGGCCAGGCCCGCCGGCAGGTGCGGGGGGCGCGGGGCTGGCCACCCCCTGCACCTGTTGGTGCGGGTCCGGGGGCCGCAGCTGCAGCCCGCCCCGCCGCCGTACAATGCCTCTCCCGAGCATCCTTTGTGGGGCTGCGGGGATGGAGTAATTGTTACTTGGCACTGATTTCACACCCTCTTAACGTACCAAAGATGATGGCTGAAGGAAGCCGGGAAGACTTAATTGTGCTTTCCAAATTGAGCATACGCATTTGTTTCCTCCAAAAGAGTCTTTCTGGGAGGAATTCACCCTGGCCAGGCTTTTCAATGCGAGCCGGGCGGGAGAAGGGGGAGCGCGGGGTTCGGCGGAGGAAATAGCTATACTCGCCCCGGCGCTGGCGCCTTGCAGCCGCTGCCCGCTATGATATAATTAACACACAGCGCCGGGCCTTCCTGCCTCGCTGCAAACGGTTCGCTTGGCTCCAGGCAGGAGACGAGTATCGCGTCTCCCTTAGTATGTGCAACTGCCTTTGCTGCTTGCAGATGTTTCCAGCATTAATTTTCCGTGGTTCGTAGGAGAGGTTTTTCTGGGAGTAGGAAACTCCCAAGTCCGCGGCTTTCCCGAAGTGAATGCTGTACATAGCTGCCCGGCTTTCCCTCCGAACAATAACAGCCAGCACTTCTTTTCAGAGTGCTCTTCACAAACTTTGGCTAATGAATGGCTCCTTCTTTGATATTCCCCATGTGTTGATGCACTGGTTAATTGGGAGCATTTCTCTTTGTCCCACAGGTGAAAAGCCCTTTTCCTGTACACACTGCAACCGGGCCTTTGCTGACCGCTCTAATCTCCGAGCCCACCTGCAGACCCATTCAGATGTAAAGAAGTACCAATGCAAAACCTGCTCCCGGACTTTCTCCCGTATGTCGCTGCTCCACAAGCACGAGGAGACGGGCTGCTCCGGCTCTCGCTGAGGACTCCGCTCCCTCGGGCCTCGCACCGCGCAAATACCTATATTATAACTAGTTTCCGTAGGAGTTAGTTTCCTCCGTCGCCATCGCAGTGTGCACCGGGCCGGACGCAGTTACTCCGGCCCTCAAGACCCTCACACTCCTCGCTCGGTGCCTCCGGTGCAACGCGAAGGCCTGATCCTTCTCCCATCCTGGCGTCTGAGGGGGCAGGATTGGACTCCGGCGCAAAGCGCGGGTGGCAAAGCAAGTGCGTGAAGCTCGGGGGGGCGCAGCCCTGAGCCCGGCCCGCTGCTGCCGCAGCCCCTCAGCAGGTGCCCCCCCGCCTGCCGGAGACACTCGGCACCTTGCGGGGCTGGACCTGCACCCTGGCCCCACCGCCGCTGTCAAACATTGCGACCATGTAGCTTGGGGGGGTTGGGGTTTTTTGTGCTTTGGGGTTTTTTTTATTTGGTGGTTTTGTTTTTTGTTTTTGTTTTTTTTTTACCGTAACCACTTGGTAACTTTTAAGAACCAATATTTTTTTAATGAAGGACAAAATGTTAACCCCCCCACCCCGAGTGTATATAGGCCGCCTGTAGAAGGTGTAACTATGCAATAATACAGTATCCCAGTAGTTGTGAAGCAGCTGCTTCTCCCCAGCACAATGACAATTTGCAATGCCTGCGAGATTAACAGTGTCCATAAAAGGCATGGGTAGCCATTTCAAATGCCAACCCTGTTTACAGAGCAGCTATGCACTCAAGCACCTGTTAATATGACTCTTAACAACTGCTTTTCAAGAGAACTGTGACTAATAGCAGGCACTTGTCAGCTGATACAATGGTGGCCTGTCCCAAGGCTGCCCATCGACAGGTGTGTGCCAAAAGCCCTATTTATGGGTATTGACAGGTGCCTCCTGAATGCATCTTTCTTTGGACATTGTTTTCATGGAATCATTACAAAGAGGATGTTTACATTTCAAAGGTACACTGGTATTTATATTTTTGTGCCACAATTTTGTACTGATGAAACTTTTTATATAATTATATACAGTTTATTGATATTCAATAAAATGGTTAATTTATAATGGGGTTCTGTGGGTGCTTAGGGTGCGTACGCAGCAGCGGGCGTGGGTGGGGAGCGCTGTGGCTCCTTCCTGTGCTGCGGGGACCAGGGTGCTGCGCTGGTGGGGGTGCTGGACTCGCCTCTCCTGCTCCCACCCCGCGCTCCTGGCCTCTGCTGCAGGTGAACGGCAAGGGGGATTCGCGCGAGGGGCTCTGCGGAGCAGCTGCCTCCCGGGAGGAAGAGGCAGGCTGAGTCAGTTCCTGCCGAAGGGCTGGGGGCATCGGGCTGCTGGGGGTGCAGCGGATCTCCCTGGCTCCGTGTGGGAAAGCAGAAGGGCTTGCCCTGTCCCCCCTGGCCGGGTGCTGGCTTCCCCAGGGGCCCGCTGGAGCGCTCGCAGCCTGGCTGCATCCCTCGGCGCTCCCTGGGGAGCAGGTCCGTGCTGCGGCACGGGGTCTGCCCTGCTGGGGTGGTGAGGCGTCTTCCCGAGCCTCCCTGGGGATGGCTAAAGCACCCTGCACCTCAGCGAGCTGAGCCTCCGGTGGGTGACCCGGTGCGGGTGGTGTGGCGGTGCCACGTCGTGTTGTCGCCGCAGAGCCCTTCAGCAAGCGCAGGTGGGGCTGTCCTCTGCGTGCCCACGCTGGGAAGGGGCCGAGGGGCAGGTGCTCCGGGATACCCCAGGTACCTGCCTCTAGGACATCCGTAATGAAACTGTCCCAATGCCCCAAACCACCTGCCTTGCACCTTCCCAGCCATCTCCAAATTTGGGGTGCTTCAGGAACAGTGCAGCCGGTCTTGCCGCCTGTCTCCCCAGGGGCTGGGGTTTTGTCCTTCTCCCCCCCACATTTCCTCGGTGCCATCTCCAGGACGTTGCTTTTAACCAAGGGATAAAAGCGTGTGCCCCCCAGCACTCACCCCCTGCTCCAGCCCGCTGGCGTCCGGCTCCCTGCGCCTCTCCCAGGGAGCAGGAAGATGTGTGTGGCTGTAAAAATGAGCAGAGCTGCTGCTCGGCCCTTCTTTAATTAAGAGCTCGCCCAGTATAAACTGACTTTCCCAGCCGAGTTGGACTCATTACTTGATTATTAAGCAGGGCAGGAAGTTTTGGGTTTGCTCTTGTGTGTGCTTTTTTCTTCCTTTTCCCAACAGGAAGCGGGGGAGGGGCACTAATTACTTTCAGCTTTCCATCCATAAAATCCTGGAGCCGCTAAAGCAGCTAAATAGTTAAAAAAAGACCAATTTTGAGAACGGACCACCTGCAGGAGCTGGAAAGGAGGGTCGAGGAGTGGGTAAGCGGGGAGCAGAGGCCCGCCGAGCCCTGCTTGCCGCGGAGGCGGCGTGGGCTGTCCCACCAGCCCGGGTCGGTGATGGCTTTGCGGCGGCTCTGACACGCAAGAGCCCTCGGTTACTGCTCAGCGTTAGGGCCCCGCAGCACGCATCCAACCACACCGCACGGCCTGTGCCTTACCCCCATCCACGCGTGTCATGGCTGTCACCGATTCGGATGGGGACCCTTTCCCGCATCATTCAGGCTGTTGCTTCGTCCCTGCACTGGCACCCGCCGGGGAGCCCTGCCAGCTCCCTCTCAATGGGCTTCAACTAATATTGGTTAGGCAGGCGATGAGAGTTGTGAGAAACCTCCTCCTTAGCAATCTTTCCCGCTCTCAGTTGTGTTCCTGGCTTTGTCCAGAGCCTGGCTGGGACGCAAGGCTTTTAGAGAGAAGGTATAAAATGGGTGGAGGACGGTCTAGGCTCCGACCGACAAATCCCGCTGGCATTCAAACACAAATGCAGCCTTAAAACACTGGAAAAAAGAAATGCTGCCTGCTCTGAATCACAAAAGCACAGCCCACTGGCACTTGGGTGGCTGCTGCATCTGCTCCCTTCCCTGCCCAAGCAGCCTGCACCCCGGGGACCTGCCGTTGCTCAGACGGGAGCACCCTGCGCCCCGGCGACCCACGGCCGCTCAGATGCTGTCCGATGCTGTCCCGCAGCTTGGGGCATGCCTCCGACCTCCCCAAGTTATGCCCGGGTCTGGACCAGCTGCTGCCCTGCCACAGGGTGACGGATGTGGCCCAGATCCCTCCTCTCCTGACCGGCTGCTCATTCTCCTACTGCAAAAATATTTCTTACTTCTACCCTGAGGGCTGTTGGGGTGAGAGAGGGCTGGGGCCCACAACAAGGACACCCTTGTGTCCAGCTCAAACCTGCTGCAGATGTGGGCAATCCCCTCTGTCCTTTCTCTGCCCCTATACACTTTTGGGGCTCTGTGATGGAGAATTGCTCTCAGGAGTTGGGTCTGAGGATGGGTTGCAATTGCTTTTTCATTTCATTTTCGGAAGGAAACCCCCCAGAGCAGCAGGAAGGGCAGCTGGCAGCAGTGCTGTGGTCCCCTGCCCTTGGTCCCTGGTGCTTACCCAGGCAACAGGCTCTGCGTGGTGAATCCAGAGGGTTCACAGTGAAACCTCAGCACTTTTTTCCTCTGTTTTTTCCCCCCGCTCTGTTTTAATGCCACAGGAACTAAACACACCGTAAAGCCGCTGCCTGCAGCCCGGCTGTTTCATCCAGGTAGCGCTGGCTGCAGTTTCGGCGGTGGGGGCGGCGGGGAGGGGGCAGCCGGCGATTAACAGGAGGAACCATTTGGTGACCACCTTGTGTGACCATCTGTAACAGATTACGGTGTCAGCGCTCGTAAAAGCCGGGATTCAATCAAGCGCCCGGCAGGTAGCGGGGGGGCCCCGCTGGCAGGGGCCATGGTGCCGGGGTGCGGGCTGTGCCGGCTCCGGGCTGCCGCGCTCCCCGGGCGGCGGCATGGCCACGGCGTCGAGCGTTTGAACTCCGCCGTTTAATTTCCACGGACCTCCGCAGGACCTTTAAACAAGCACGTACGTCCCCTCGGCTCCTGGAGCCCTTTCAAAGGCTCCGGGGAAACCACAAAGTGCCTTTTCTTCCCAGAGAGGACTAGTTTTTTCCCCCCTCCCTGACCCGATGCAGAATTAAGGGTGTTTGGAAACTCACCCTGCCGTGGGACCTCCACGGCAGACCTGTGGGGAGATACCAGGTTAAAAAGGGCTTGAAGGCTTCCACGCCACTGTTCAAAATCATCCTGTCTCTGCGGGCATCCATCCAGAGCGTCCTAGAGGGGACGAGAAGGGAAGTGGGTGGATTACAGCCACCTTTGCAAAGGTAAAGCTTCATCTGCTTGGTGATTTGGGGGCTGCAGTTCCCAAAACTGCCTCTTTTCACCCCTTTCTGTCCCCGCCTCTCTCGGGGACAGGCACAAGGCACGCCTGGCCCCGGTGCAGTGAGGACAAAGAGCTACTCCACGGCCACTCTGCACCCAAAGTCCTTGGCAAACCCCCCATGGGGCATCCAGGCATTGGGAAGAAGAAAGAGGAAAAAACCAGAAGGGCTGGAAAGTGTTTAAACAGAAGGAATACGCCGAGCCCATCTCACACTCAGCTGAACTGGGGGCTCCCTGCAGAGCTCACCTCGAGGTGGGGAGTTGGTGGCGGGTGGGGGAAGCCCCAACACTGCCTCCCAAAATGCCTCCCCCCACCTCCAGGGCAGTAGGAAGGAAAAAATTTTCCACTTTCTTCTCCTGTCGCTACAAAACTATCTAATAGAAATGTTCTATTTGTGATCTCCTGGATCCCCCGCAGCCTCCGGAGGAGAGTTTCCAGCATCCGAGCATGCAGCCCCAGGAGAAGGCTGCCAAAGCTCAGCCCCTACAAAGTGTAGCAGCCTAATTCTTCTTTTGGCTCTTACCTTACCTAGAAAAAGCTGAATAAACAAACAGAAACCGGGCAGGATCCAGGGAAAGGCCCGTTATTAAAGTCAATCGTTGGACGGCTGTTTCTGATTTGGGGAAGGGAATGACCGGAGCTTCGCGGCAGAAGCCAGGACGGCTCACGGGGCAATCAGCAGAGACAACAGGGCTTGCCACTCGAGACGCCTGGGACTGTGGGAGGCCTTGGAAGATGTGTGCGTTTATCCTCGGCTGGGCAAGAAGGGCAGCAGGTGCCGGTGCAGGCTCAGCGAGCCCCTGTCAACAGGCAGTCCTGGTGAAAGCCTCCGTCCATTAACAGCTCGCCATAAGGAGCGGGGTTCACAAACAAGCTGCAGGTGTAGCTATTGTTTTTCTGGCTCTGGGCTATTGACACGAGCAACAATCTCAAATTAATCTTTAATCAGATGATGAACTGATAGCGTGGGGCTGGGGAGGTGCAAGTCTTCCCATGAGCACGGCGAATGCAGAGAGAGGGAGCCAGGGAGATCTGGGGAAGGGGAGTGAGGCTGAAGGATTAAAATAAAGATGATTTCTCCCTGCCGATGCAGGCAGTCTGGATCACTGTGGTCTTGCCGCTGGCTGCGCTCACCTTTCTGAGGGCATCGCCTCTCCCTGGCCACGCTGCCTGCGAGTCCCTCCCCGCCTGGCTCCGTGCCGGCAGGGCGAGGGGCAATGCTCGCCCCAGGGATGCACCGTGGCCCGGCGAAGCGTCAGCCACGGCCAAAGCAGCGCGAACGCACCCTCACTGGCCCAACAATCAGGCGTAAATCCTCCCGGCGGAGGCCGGCTTTCTCCTGGGCGAAGCGAGCGCGAACTCCTCGCCCCAAGCACACGGGGCACCTCCGCTCACCCCGCTGGGTTGCGGAACACCTTACCGGGGCTGTCTCACCCTCCAACTATTTATATCCCCTGCGCAAATGTCACGGCAGTGACCGTGGCCGGCGGGAGGGTGGGCAGCGCCCGGCTGTGCTTGTGGGAGTTCGGGAGACCGCAGAGGGATGGACAAGCCCAATACTGCTGTGGGTTAAACGGTCGTTTCTCCTCTTTCACTCTCAGCGGGTCCTGACGATGGGGACAGCGCTGGGGGCCGCCGGCGCTGCCCCCCCGGCGGGCACGAGCTCGTGTGCGGTGGGAGCGGGTCTCCGTCCCCGGGCCCGTGCGGGCAGATGGGTAACGCTGAGCAAACAGCCAGCAGCGGCCACGGAGCCCCTCTGCAGAGACACCCTTGCCAGAGCCTCAAGCACTTCACAACCCACTCCAGTGGAAGCCAGAGAGCCGTTACATTTAATTTCCTCACCTGAGGAGGAGCAGCTTGGCACAAAGGGACACAAGCGCGCACGCAGCAGCGACCTGTGTCCTCCCCACAATAAGAAGTGCAAGAGTTACCAGCCTGTGCCGACGGCCTTACAATAGCAATGCTGTGCTGTAACTTATTGGAGATCTGCCTAGAAAATCATCAGAAAGTATTTTAAATCCAGCATAACATACATATTTATGGATCACTTCTGTTTTACTGGGCTCCCTGAAAGCAATGCGAGGCCTGTTTTACTTTTCTCAATAAAAAGGCTCACATTTCACATGTGAGGAGATTGGCGTCTCCCGAGCTAATTAATCCGGGTTCCCCTCCACCTCCGCATTTTCCACGCAGGGTTATGCTGGCGACACTTTGTCTGTGGCTGCTCCGGGGAGGACGGTGCTGCACATTAAGGCTCCTTTGCTGGCGATGAGCTGGAGGCAGAGCGGGGCAAGGCGAGGAAGTGGCAGCGTGTCGTGGCACATAGTCATGGCCCGTTATAAAGAGCTTAAAGGGCCTGCATTATGTCATTACTCAATTAGCCTGTTGGTTATAGCACTTCATTAGAGAGACAGTTCCTATTCACTGGCCCTAATCCACTTTCTAAAGACAGGGATGGAGCCATTGATCGCTTTTCCCGCTTTCCCGAAGAAGCAGAAAGCGGGTTTGGAGAGCGGCCCCATGGCAGGCAGGGGGGAGTGATCCCACCGCCACAGCCAGGGCAGCCCCCTGCTACCCTAAAACCAGGATAGGGGCAGCAGCACCCAGCCCCGGCAGCTTGGGGATGTGCAGGGGTGCAGAGCATCTGCCTTTCTCACCAACCTCAGAAATCAGGCTGTTAACCAGGGAACAAAAGAGTTCTGGCGTCAAACCGTAGGCGACCGCATCTGGGGACGTGACCCGTCCTTGCCTGGCCAGGCGCCACGGGTGAGCCGGTGCCAGGGATGCGCTCGGGGGCCGGCTGCAGGGATGGGCGCTACCTGCCCAGCCTGCACCTTGCTTTGGTCCACAGTAGGGGCAGAAAGAAAAGCTGAAAAGCCACTCTTTTTTTTTCTTTCTTTCTTTTTTTTTTTTTTCTTTTTTTCCTTTTTTTTTTTCAATTTCCCCCTCACCTCCTCCGCTCTGTGACATGCAATGCTCAGTGGAAACTGAAGCGGGGTAGGAAGTGGAGCGAGAGCCACGCAGGAAACCGATGTGTGTCAGGAAAGGATGTCAGCAGCGGCGGTGGGACCCAGAGGCCAACAGCCGGCGCGGGAGCTGCCCCCACCCCGCCGGCGACTCGCCGATGAGAGGGGCAGGAAGCGAAACGGAGCCCTTCCTCTATGAATAAAGATATCTGCTTCCATTCGAGGCAGCGATAGAGCAAACCCAGAGGTGCAGGGAGCTCCCAGCCAGCGCAGAGGTGTCCAGCCGGGGTAGCACCATGGGGCTGGGAAGCGTTCCTCATGTTCTGCCCACCCTGTTGGCTTCAAAGTCATTGGGCTCCTGTGCCCTCCAGGGACCTGGTCCCCAGGTCCCCTCCATCCTCAGCTACGGCCCCGCGCAAGGCTGCCGCACGGCTGGTGCTTGGGGCCTCATCCTGCCGCAGCCCCCAGTGGGACGGCAGCCTGCGGGCACCTCGCCCACCCCGCGTCCTCCTTCCCCAGGGTGCCTGTCAGCCAGATGCCCCCTTCATGCCGTGCTGCTGTTGGAGGAGCTGGGCTTGGGGGTTTTCCCTCCCCCATAAAAAATAACCATTTCTCAGACTTCAGAAAGATGCAGCCTAAGCAGTGAAGTTACTTTAGGTCAAAAGAAGTACTGGGGTAGGAAAGTTTACTGCCTTGGTTATAGCAGCTACTGTCTGTGATCAATATAATCCAAATTTTCCCTCAAAAAACTTCACTTTACATCAATAATCTTCCATCATCACTTCCACCGGGCTGGAGGGCAGCAACATTTGCTGGAAATGGGGGGCTCCCATTTCCTAGGAAAATTAATAGTTATTAGTCCTTGCGACTCAGGCAAGGACCTGCAGGCCAGTTTTTAAATGCAGATGCCATAGTAGACGGCAATTGGTTTCCCTCAGATGGTCTTCAGAGCATCCCAGGAACCAAAACAGCAGCTGGCATGTGCCTGAGGGACAGGGACTGCAGTCCTCGCTGGCTGCAGGGGAGGAAGGGAAGGCTGAGGTGTCACACACCATCACCCATCGGAAAGTCCAAATCTTCCACAATTTAAGCAAACACCTTGTTTTCATTCAAACCTTTTTGCCATTTCATAATACTGGCTACTTCTCACCAAAAGGAAATAGCTGTCCCATAAATAAAGGAAGGTGGGAGGGAGCATGGGGGAGGCTGCGAGAGCAGGCGAGGCAGATGCAGAAAGCTTTTCCCGGCGTGCTTGAGCTCACGGCTGGAGGGTAATATCAATAAGCGGAAAAGCAGAGAGGGTCCATGGTGTACAAGCATGCCAAGGAGATGCTCTCACATGCCCATGCCTGGGGCACCCCCAGCCCTCCTCTTGTCACCCTCCGAGCATTCTCCCCGTGAGCATCCTCCTGGCCAGCTGGCCCAGTGTGGCGGGGGTGTGCTGAGAGCAGTCCCCGCAGTGAGCCCCGGGCACCGAGACCCACCTGGGTGCCTGGACACCCGGAGCCGTTTCCCCACTGCAGCAGGCGCCTCAGGTGGGGGCAACCTGCAAAACCACCTTGTGGCACTGAGCAAGGGCAGGTCAGCAGCACAGGGAACAGACAGACGGGTGTGGGTATCGTGTCTTGGCTCCGACACTGATTCTGCATCCTTGGTTGTGGCACGTCATCTCCACATGCGCTCTCTTCCATGCGCAGTGGGGAATATCATACTGCAGCTGCAGCTGTAAGGAGCCCTCTGAGCGTGGTGGCGGAGAGCAGGCCAGCAGACAAGCCAAGACACCAGAAGGGGCACCAGGACCAGCACCCTCCCAGAGGAACCTCACCGGCAGCCCCGTGGGGAGGCCCCGGGACCTGCTGGCCCTGGATGCCTGTGGGGCAGGGCTCAGCTGGCTGCAGGTTTCTCTTTGCTGGCCTGGCCCCAGCGCTGAGCTGTTAATAACCAGCTCTAGTTGTGTCCCTCCAGCCTGCAGCCCCTATTTTCTTTCAAAATCAAGCTGTAATGGGAATGAATTATCTCTCTTCATTTTCATTTTCCCTCTGTCTCTGCTGCTGGCAAATTAACAACTTCCCTTGATGCCAAACAGTCTGCAGTTTATCTCCCAAAGCACAAGTTTCACTCCCAATCTGCACTGGGGAAACTTAAAGTAATTGCAGAAAACTATTCTGAAAGGGATCCAGCAAAAAAGAAGTCAAATAAATAGGGACCATATGCACCACGCCGGTCGGAGGCGCCGCACAAAGATGCTCTCATTCGCAGTGCGCAGTCCCACCCCGAGCCGCCGGCGTGGCCCTGCTGCCCCACACACAGGGCTCTGCTCTGGTACAAAAATTTTCTCCAGGGGTGTTCTGCAGTGCCCGAAGCTGACCGGGTTTGCAGACTGAGTTTTGCACACACACTTGCTGCATGTGTGTCTGCCCAGGGTTTAGCTGGCTCTTGGTGGAGGACGGAGAAGAGAGCTGGTTGCTAACCTGAGGAACTGCCACTGGCGGGTATTTAAACTGGCCTTTGGGTGCAATGCCGGGGGAGGATTTCCAGTGAAGGACTCTTCACAAGGGCCCCATTTGCTGTTGGGCTGCGTGGGGTCTTGCCAACATGGTCTCATTCTAGCTAAGGCAGAGACTCAAGCTTTCTCAGCTGTGCTGGGCTTGGCTGCTTTGCTTCCCGTGACCCATTTTCCCCCATTAAATGGGGTGCAGACACTGCAAGGTCTGTCGGCCTGCAGTCAGGCTCCCAGTGCTGGGCCTGGGGTGCTCTGCCAAGCAGGATCAGGCTCCAGCCCTGCACTAGGAAGGCCTGCCATGGCCCTCGGCAGCTCTGCGAGGGAGGGCCGAGGCAGATGCAAAGCATCCCCTGAAGCAGACGACACCGGGACCTTTGATCCCTGCGCAGCCCAGCCCTGCCTGGTCATGCACAAGCATTTCAGGCTCCCCCTCAGTCCCCGTTGGAGAGGGCAGCGTTGCCTCTCTGCTCAGCGCCGCTGGGGCAGCCAGCCCTGTTCCTCCTTGGGCCGGAGAGTCGGCAACCGACGGGCTTATCCCGCAGCTGCCTTCACCCGGTCCCTGCTTTACATCAAGGAGCCCCAGCGCAGATCAAAGCGCTCTGAGGTTTCCCTTGCGCAGCCCAAAGTGCTTTCAGAGGGCAACGCGCTGCTGTCAGCAGCCCCCGGCCGTGGGGACGGGGTTATCCCCACCCCATTCCAGTCACCTCCTTCGTGCCGTTCCTCCCGCGGGCAGGTGGGCAGGCGCTTGCCGGGTCTGTGGAGCCTCGGCATCGCTTGGCACTGAGCACCGCTGCCCCGGTGCCTTGGTTTGTAGCACACCCCTGCCCCTCGCTAAGGTGCTGCCAGGCGTCCTCTTGCTCAGCAGTGCCTGTGCTTGCCCCTCGAGGGTGGGTGATGGCAGCGCTGGGCACAGTCGTGGCGACCGCCACGGTGTGGGAGCTGGGGAGGGTGACGGTGCACAGCCCGTCCTGGGGGGCATGAGGCGCTTGGATGCCTGTTAGCACCGAGTGTTGTGGAAAGTACTGTGAAGAGACAGAAAGAAGGAAAATAATAACAGCTAATGCTTCCAAAAGTAGTTCGGGGAGTCTCAATTTAGAAAGCCAAAATCGAGATCCCTTGAAGAGGCTGTTTTCCAGAGGCTTCTCCGAAACCTCTGGGGGAGTTCTCTGTCGTTTGGCACTGGCAACATTTGCCATCGCTACGCGCTGTGGCTGGGAGCTGCCTGCCTGCCTGGCGCTGGGGCTGCCCATCACTGAGCAGCGAGGAGTCGTCTTGCAAAACTCTCCAGCTTTTAGACGGGTCAGCCTGTGCCAGCGATACCGGGCTAGCATGACCCCAGGCTTGGGGTGTTACCACGAGCGAGGTTTCCGAAAATAGTCCCTGGCACCCCTCCACGCTGCCAGGCTGGGCCAAACATCTCCGAGACTTGCTTCCAGCTTCCCCAGAGCCCCAGTGGGAAGAGGAGCCTCTCCCCCTCCGCACTGCCTTGGCCCCCCTCCACCTCGCTCCCCCTGTCCAGGGCAGAGCCCTCGGTCCCCCCGCGCTGCCGCCCGGCCCCACAGCTATCCCAATGGCTGCGCTGAAGGCAGCCTGCGTATATAAAATTAGCACCCTCGCAGGAGGCTGTGAGGGGAAACCTGCCCTGGGCGGCTGCAATGGGAAGCAGATGCTCTGTGATTAAGCCCACATGCGCAGGGCAGCGCCGTCCTCCGAGCAGGGCTGCGGTGCCCGGGCTGGGGGATGGAGGGCACGCGCTGGAGCAAAGGCTGCTTTGGGCAGGGATGGCTCGCGCTGGGAGCCGACGGAGGGGCTGGATGCAGCCCGGCTGCTGCTGGCTGGGCTGGGGAGGGCTGGCAGGGTGGAGCCAGGGGAGCTGCTTCTGTGTCCCCCACGAGTGATGCTTAGGGTGGAAATGGTCTTGTGCACAAGTGCAGCTTCCCTGATGGCAATGCCCTGCACTTGCAGAAGCCGAGCTGAACTTTTTGGCTCCATCAGGCCGAGAGGACTGTGTGAGATGAGGGCTGGGGAGCTGCATCCTGATGGTTTGTGCTGCTGGGGATGAAGCCCTGGAGGCCAGGAGAGCAAGGAGAGCCATCCTCAGAGCAGCTCCAGTGCAGCACCCCCATCTGCATCCTGCTTGGAGGAACAAGTGTCTGGCTCCAGCCAGCAGCTTGACTCCCCAAACCTTCCCTCTCCACACGGCCCTGGGTCACCGAAATGCCGTATCTCTTCCCTGCAGAAAGGGATGTGGTGAAGTTTCAAAGTCCAGTGGCTGGTGACCCCGGCTGGGCCTGTCCTGCATGGCCGTGTCGGGAGGTGCAGAGGGAAGACACGGGTTTGCCGTCTGCAGTCACTGTCCGGGGAGTTAAAAGCCCAGCACCAAACAAGCTGTGTAACCTGAGAGCAATTCTCTAGATAAGATCTGGGCAAGGGGGGGGGGAGTTTGCAAGGTCAGGTCGCAAGGGGCTCACTGACCCCTCTGAACACCAGCCCAGGACCCCAGCACCAGCAGGCGAGTAAGGATGCTCATCAGCATTGCCAGCTTTGTTTCTTCTCATTTTCTTCCCTTTCATGGTTTTGTCTCTGAAGGGGGGAAGTCCCCACTTATCTCCTGCCCTCTCCAGTCTCCCCAGTGTGGTTTCTCCAGCCTCACAATAAGGCATGGCCATTTCTGTTTCTTCTCAAGGCACTTTTCCACCCACCCTCTCTGGCCTTGGTGGGAATTGTCAGCTCCGAGATAACGAGAAGGATGAATTGTTCGTACAGGATGTTGCATGAAGCCCAAGTGCTATTTGCAGGCAATTTTAATAAGTAATAATAAGGAGAGAGAACTCCAAAGGAAGTAACCTGGTACAGCAGACAAGGCAGATTTATCAAGGCAGGGAGGAAATACTCCCCAGAAATGAATCTGGCATGAGTTCCTGCACACCAGTCCCACGATCCTGTCTGCCACCACAGGCAACTCTTATCTGAAACAGTCCAGTGTTTAAAATAGACTGGAAAATAAATAGTCTTCCAGTGCGACTGATCCTCCAGAGCCTGCAGTTCATCCCAGCAGCATTTACAGTTTTCTCTGGAGTGTTTCCGACATGTACTTCAAGGCCTTCCAACTCTTTTCTCCTCCCCTGCTTGTGACATTAATGAACCTTAAGGGATTCTTAAAGTGCGTTTTATGTGGATGTATTTTTAAGCAGGAGAAGGAGAGAGCGGTTCCCAGCCCTCCATGCCTGGAGTGGATGGAGAGTCGCTTTGCGGGCGCACTCCAAACAGGAATCCATCAAACGCCAGGGCTAAGTGTTGCTGCTGCAGCTCCGCTAGCCGTGAAGTTGTTTAATGTTCATTGTTCACAGCTGTGTCACCCTAATAGAGTATTTTATTGTTTTTCCAGTTGTTCTTAAAGCCATCACTCATTATCCTGCCCAGCCAGCGAGTACCTCACCTTTAATTGATAGCACAAGACAAAATGCCTGCTCAAAGCTTCCAGTGTCTCCACCACAACTGGGACTGGCTCCCTGCCACCCCAGACCCTGCCGGCACGGTTCAGCCCCAGCAGGTGACCCGCAGGGTGAGGGGGACACGGCCGCCGGGAGCTCCGGTCCCCTGTGGTGCAGCTCCCAGGGGAGCAGGGGCTGCCGTGGCAGACCCCGCAGGGGGCGCAGCAGTGGTTGTTCCCAGGCTGGGGCACCAGCTCGGTGCAGGAACCCTGAGGAGGCAGCGGACACCCCGAGGTGCTAGGGATGCTGCAAGGACAAACCTGGGCAGCAGCAAAGCCGGTGGGGCTGCCCCTGCCCGCCTGGAGAGCAGGGCGCCCGCAGCCATCGCCCTGCCCTGACTGAATCAGCCCTGACCGGGGCCTCTTATCGCCCACGGCGGGCAGGCGGAGGCAGAGGCGAGGTCCGAACAGCCCCGGTGCTGCATGTCCTGCTGCGCCCAGCTCCGCCATCAGTGTCACCACCTCCCATGGTACACCTTGCTGGGTCTAAAAGGCCCCAAAAGCACCTTTTTGGCCAGCGGAGCCACCTGCCTGTGTTACCCATCCATGCCAAGCTGGCCCATCCCCTGTCCTGCCCCGAGCCACCCTGACACCCACCCGCCTGCGGGCCAGTGCATGATGTTTGCTTATGACGACTTGCAGTGACTAAATTTTTTTGCTGGAAAACAGCCCTTTTCACAGGTGGGGAAGTCTCTCTGTTCTGTGTAAGTCCTGACAGACTCTCTACAGTAGTTAAAAGGGACGGCATTAAAGAAAAGGACTTAAACAACCCCAAAGTGAAGGGCCTGTAATTTATTTACTCCCCCCAATGAATGCTGGTTGCAAATCACTCTGTATAAAAATAACTCCTTTCTCCAACTTTTGATCTCTGATATTCCTGTATTTCCCTGGGGAAAATGTAAATCTATGAACTTATTACTAATGTTTCCTGTCCCTGACAGTGGAGCCAGTTGATATTTTACTTGAGAAGCTGGAGAGAAAAAAAAAAGCAGCATAAACTTAATGACTGCGGACTGTTTCCAATCTTAGTTTCACTTTTCAGATGGAGAGTTTCCATCTTACAACAGGGAGAGGGAGATTTTTAAATAAAACATGATTTAACTTTAGCCAAACTTCCTCCTAGTGTTTATGCTTTTGGCTCAGGGCTTGATCCATTTAAAGCTGGTTCCTTTTGAAGCAGCTCTGGCTCATCACCGCGCACCAACACGACGGCTTGGAAATTGTCTGTTCCACTTCTGAATCCGAATTCCCCAGCCTCTGCCTGCCTCATTGCCCTCCTGCCTTGCCCTGCCTCAAGGAACAGCTCCTGGCTCCTGCTCCCCTATGCGGGCAGCGGGCAGCGGTGGGTGATGATGGTGTGGTGGCACCTTGCACTCGCTGGGCATCCCCTCGCCACTGCTGCGGGCACCTGGCCTGGCTTTATAAAGCCTGGCCGCATAAAACAGCTCCGTGTCACTGCCGTCCTTGACCATGGTCATTCTGTAGCCCCAAAGCCACGTCCAGGAGCAGCTGGTGGGGAGGCACGGGGCAGGAGCTCAGGGATCAAAAAACTATTTGGAAAGTTTCCAGATTGTCTCATTTTGGGGTGTTACCCCCCAAAACTAAATACGTGTCTTGTTCACAACAGGCTTTGCTTGGAAGGGTAAGCTCTTTAGTTAGGAAGCTTTGCTGAGCCTGTTGTGCTCCTGCCCAGGTACAGTGCAATCTCTGTGAGATTTTTCAGTTTTCTTCCTGTTTCAGGATAGAAAAAAATAAAATCCCCCAGAAAATCTCAGAGCACAGGAGAATCCTTTCCTGGCAGCACTGGTGCTGGGAAGACGGCCGCATGCCAGCAGCCTGAGCCTGGCTCCCGGGAAAATGGCCTCTTCGGCTTCTCCCTCCCGGCTCAGGCTCTTCTCCCGGTCCGGCAGAGCCCTGCCAGAGCCGGGAGCCCTCTGAGTCCTGGGAAGGCTGGCATCAAAGGGGAACACCAGCTCCTCGCTCCACCGGCGGTTCCCTGCCCTTTGGGGCTGCCCATCCCTGCCCCGCTCAGCCCCCGCTGTGCCCGCTCGCGGCTGGGTGCTGGGGGGACCCGGGGGTGCAGGGCAGACGGATGGAGCGGAGGCAGCCCGGCCCCACGGCTGCTGGCCGGAACGAGCAGCAGACCTGACGCCAGGCGTGGAAGCCGGCTCCCGCAGGAGCAATTCAGGCGCTGTTTTAACGTCAGCCAAAACACAGGGAATAAAAGAACTTTAATGGGGTCTAAGTTGAGCTGTGCACCCTGGAGGATTCCTGGCTGCCTCTGTTCATGTCAGATAAATAGCCCTGTGACTGCAGTAATGTTTAACATCCCCTCTCATTATCTCGCTGGCATCCCTGGGCTCCTGCAGGGACTGCAGCCAGGCCCCGGCCACATCTTCCCCCCTCCAAGTCCTCATCCCCCTAGCTGGGCTGCAGCAGCACTTAACAGCATTTTTGAAGTGCAGCCTGATCCAGGGCTTAGGGGAAGAGGCTAGGAGCTGAGCTCAGCACTGGTCCCACCATGGGGCGAGGGCTCCGGAGCTTCTCCCGCCACCGGGAGAACCCCTATGCCCTGTCCCCACAGGCCAGCCCTCTCCCAGTGCTGCCGGCTGGCCCGGCAGATGCGGTGCTGGCCTCAGTCCCCTCTTTGCCTCAACTTCCCCACCTGTAATACAGCCTTAGTGAACCTGACTGTTTTTTTCTAAAGAGCTTTGAAGTTTAAGGGTGAAATAAAAAAGCATCTTATACACAGGCGGACAAAGTACTATAGTTATTAATAATTAATACTTATTAACCCTAATAAGCGTCATCAGCCATTCCAATGTCCCAAAGGGTCTGTTGGAAGGAAGGGTCCTTGTGTCCCATGTCCCGTGTCCCATGTCCCATGTCCCTGCCCCAGCAGGTGCGACTGTCGGCTGTCCCCTCTCGCAGGCTTCTGCCCAGCGTCTCCCTTTCTGCCGGGAAGGGTTCGATTTTTCTAAGAGGCAGGGCTGGAGAGAAATGCCACCTCTGGAAATGACCCTGGGTCTGGCGTGGGTGCCTGCCACCCCGCTCTGCCGGTGGGGTCAGGACAAAGGAGGATTGAGCCGTGCAACTTGACAGCCCTTAAAGGGCTGCTTGTGCTGGGGACCACCGGCACCGCCGTGCTGGGGGGGGACCGTCCCCCCTGCTGCCACCCTGGTGGAGGAGCCGCCTCCAGCTAACCACACATTCCTCGCCCTCTGGCCGACCTGCACGGCCCTCGCCTCCCCTTGGCCGGCTGATCCCTGCCACTGCTCCCCGGCGATGCTGAGCATCGGCCTCTGCAAGAGGGCCTTGGGGCAAGGACCCGTATGGCTCCCGGGGGTGTGGAGGGGGGTGTCTTTCCCACACAGTTGGTGATGCGAATGCATAAATGCTTTCTCAGGGTCTTGCACCCCCCAGTTCAATGGCAGACCCAGCGGTACAGAAGCAGGTGAAAACATCACCAAACTGGCCCCGTTGCCTGGGTTGTCCCCACGGAGTTTGGATAAGCTATGATGTGCCCCTTCCAGGCAGGGCAACCCTTGCACAGACTCCCAATACCCCCGGGAAGAGGGCAGAGGAGTCCCACCAAGCTCATCCTATGGCAGCGGGCTGGGGGATCTGGGGTTCGGGACTGGGGTTTGCAAGAGGGATCCTCATGGCTTGGTCCGAGCAAATGGAAATCCTGATACTGAAGTTGCTGTGCCTGACGGGGGAAAGGGATGGCTGTTCTGGCATGGCTCTGCACACCACTGCCCTCGGGCACCGCAGGGCCTGGGGACACCAACTGGGCAAATTTTGGCCGGAGAGTCATACGAGAGCTGATTCCCATACCGTGGTGGTGTGCACACAGGCACTGCCTCAGAAATGCCCTGCCTTCTTGCCTTTTAATTTCCAGATGAGTCCCTCAGTACCACTAGACTCCCAGAGACCATCAGGAGAAACAGCAGGCGCTCTTCTCTATCCCAGCGGCTTTTCCATCCAGGTTGTTTGATGCACATGGCTCCCTGGACCTTTCAGAGCCACTACAAACCTGCTTCCCATCTCCATCCAGCTACAAAAGGCACTTTATTAACACACATCTTGCACAACAGATGTGTCTACTGGCAACTGGACACTCCTGAATAAGCCAAACACTGGCAGCTCATCTTCAACATCTGTCCCACTTTCCAATAAAGTATGGCTCTGACCAGCCATCCTTGCTTTGCTGACCAGAGCAGAGCATCCCAGCTCAAATGGGATGATCAAAATGCTAATGAAGAAAACCAAGCTCAGCAGTAAAAGCCCCAGAGTGTCTCAGTCATTTGTCTGCACCAGTTCTTTGCATGGATGAGCACATTGCCTGGGAAATGTGGTGGCAGAGAGACCCTGCCCTCATGCCATAGCTGCCTGGGAAGCCTCCCAGTTGCAAGGGCCAGTGTCCCCTGCACCCTAAAACATGCCAGCCAGCCTGGGAAAGAGGGATGGCTCTGGGTTATGTGACTGCCCATGCTCTGGGGTGTCTCCATGAACTCTTCGAGCTATTTTTTGGCACTGTGGACTCTTTATGTTGCACTGACCGCTAACGAGAGGCTGTACAGGTCTGGGGCCCCAAATAAACAAGGTGTTTTCCACCATCTCCCCTTGTCTCTCAGCTCTGCTAATGCCTCCCTCCCAAAAACGTTGCATTTTCTTGCTGTTTCTCCTCCTCTCCCTCTCTAGGCTGGGCTCAGGGAGTGGGACAGGCTCCATAGATGTGCTGACATAGACAGCCATCCCACCACATTTTCAGGCACGTTAGGAGATAGTTGGAAATACCATGCTTTTATTTTCATTTTCCTTCCTCGTAACGACAGCTTGGCACAAACCCACTTCCCAGCCACGAAGCCTCCCCACGTGGGCAGTGCCGCAGCGTGGGGTCTGGCAGCACCCACAGCCACCCCTTCGTTCTCCTGTCCAAGCTGTCTCCTGGGGGCAGTGGAAACCCAGCACTTCACCCACCTCTCAAGCATGACCAGCCAAGTATGTCTCAGAACAACCCTACAGCTCCAGGGGCTGCTTTTAAGATAAATATTTTACTGTGGAGACTCACAGCAAATGAGCAATTAGGCTGCCAGTGCAAATTTTCCAGGATCCCACCATCCATGTGTTAATCTGTCATGACTACAGCTGTAACATCTGTCTTCTGATGCCTGGCAGCAGGGCAGGAGCATGCAGGGTGGCTCCCACCTGCAGTCCCATCCTTCTGGAAGAATCCCCTTTTTCTCATCCAAGTGTATCCTTCCTCCATCCAGTTCCAGGTCGAGTGTTACCCACCAGCTGCCCGGCTGGGGCCGAGCCGTCAGGATCGCTGCGAGCACAGCCAGCCCTTCTCCGGCACAGCCGGGGCAGGACGCCGGTGTGGCTGATCCCCCGATGATGGTGGAGGTGACAGCGGGTGCTGGTGGGTCAGGGGCTGCTCAGGTCCTCCTCGGTGCCCCCCACGTTCAGGGGAGCCCGTCAATACTTTTCACCCTCTTGGAGAGTCCCCAGGCGAGTTCCTGGCACTCAGGGGCAGGATTAGTCCTCAGTGCCTGCCAACTAGTGAATGACCTTATTGTCACCTCGGTGGGGACGCAGGTGCCAGGGGGCTGCCTGGCCCCAGATCTGCCTACAGCCTGCCTGCCTGGCTTGCTTCTCCTTTTGGGCGTTTAACACTGTCTGGAAGCTGTGTCAGGGGGAGAAGAGTAGACAGACAGACAGACAGGAGCTGCTCTGATGTAAAACAGAGACGGGGAAGTGAGAGTGGAGCCTCCGGACGCCCCAGTGAGCAGCCCAGCGCCGGGGACAGGGTGAGAAGCACGTTTGTGTCATTACTCATGGAGAAGCTGGCAGGGAGGCAGGCGGAGAGGGCCAGATCCCCGCTGCTAAAGCACTGCTGACTTCGCACAGGCATATCAACAGGGAGCACAGCCCGACCGCTGCGCCAGGATCCGGCCTCTTCCCACCGTGGGAAGCACAAAGCCAGCTCAAAGTGTGGAGCCAGGGATGCTCCATGGCCCCAGGGTTGGTGCAGGGTTGGACTTGCTGCAGGGACACATCGCAGCATCTCTGGCCAAAAGGAGAGAGAAGGAGGCAGGCAGGGGATCCTCACAAGGGGGATAAAGCCCCACACCAGGACCCATGGCTCCACACAGCGCCTGCCCCAGGCTGGCCAAGCTTTCCTCCACTGATCTTTACATACCTAAATAGGGCAAAGAAAGAGAAGGAAAAAACCCAGGGGAGGAAACGGCCCGTCCCGAGCAGCCCTCAGCACACGTTTCCTCTGCCGAGTGGCCGGGAAGGACTTGGGTGGATGGCAGGGCTGTCTCCATGCACAGTCCCAGAGCTCTAGCTCCTACTCCTGTTTTCCAGCAGGGAGACCACACCTTGGCGCGCAACGGTGCCTGAAGCACGTCGGCTCCCCAGGGCTACCAGCACCCTTTTTACAATCTCCACCAAGGAGACCTCAATCTCTTCCAAGGACGTGGGGCTGTGATACAACCGCACACAGGCTCATCCCCCAGCCCTTTGCTACCTGGAGTTCCCTCTGAGGCTGTAAAATGAGCCCGGAGCCTCACTGCATCACTTTGGGAAGAGGGTGTGATTTCCCTGGGCAGCATGTGCCAGCAGCCTGGTGAGTGGGAGGCAGTTGGCATGCTGTGCCCTCGCAGGGGAATGCATGGTGCTGAGGAACAAGAGCAAAAATTCCCCTCCTGGCTCCCAGCAGGTGGACATTGCGGGAAGCAGCATCAGGAAGCAGTACCGTGGGAGCACATGGGGTGGGACAGAGCCGCACGAGACACCCTGCCTGCAGCCAGGACTTTCCCAAATTGCCAAGGGTGCTGGCTCCGCAGCTGAGTGGAGGTGGCCCCAGCGTGCAGCAGTAGCTCGGGGAGGTGCTGGGAACGTGCCAGGGCCACCCTTGCCAGCAGTGGGGAGGAAAGCCCTGGCATCCACTCCCAGGGATCAGCCCAGCCCGGCAGAGGCAGCCCAAAGCTTTGCTTTTGTGCGTTTGCATCCCAGGCAGGGGTAAATCTGGAACCAAACCCCAAAAACTTTGAGGATGCTCATGGATGAATGTCTGCATGGACTTCAAAGTCCACCTCCACCTGCCAAGACAATCTTCACCACTGCCACAGCCCTGGGGTCAGTTTTTAGCTTCACCCACACTGGTTTGTTGATGCACAGGGGGAGTGACCCCAAGCATCCCTGCCTGCCAAACCTGAGCTGGCTCTTGTCAGGTCCTCAAGACAGCCTTGGGAAGTGGATCACTCTTTGAACTGACACTGCTAAATCGCCCCAAGCAGTTCTTGGACAAATCTAAACCCTCTTTTTTGTGAAGGTGCAGAGATTGCTACATTAATTAGCAATCAAAATCATACCTCAGCATCAGCCTAGCGCTGTAGCTCTGTGCAAAGAGCATCGTGGGGTAACTTGGGGCGGTGTTGCATAAGCCCCGTGTTACATGGACGCCGTCTACCGCAGCCACTGAAGCACAGAGCAGCAACAGCAAGTGCCACCCGCAGCGACAGTGCCGATGGGCCACTGCAGCAGAGCCCCGCCTGTGCCCACACCAGTGCTTTACACCAGCAGCGCAGCTGCAGGTCACAGCTGGTGGCAAGTGGAGGCTGGGGGGTTGCAGGGGAGCCCCTGCCGCATCCCCCTACCCGCCCCTCTGCCCGGACATGAAGGGAGAAGATTTGTGAATGAGCCTGAGCTCAGGCTGGGCAGGAGGGAGGGAATCATTCCTGAGTCACCCACAGGCTGCCCAAAGCGGGGCTGGGCAGGGAGGCACGGGTCACCCGGCGCGGGTGCTCGGGTCCCCGCCTGCGCCCACTGCCCTTTCTCTCTGGCTCTTTCCCATGAACAGGGCTGGAGCTGCTGCAGCAGGAGTGGAGGAGCTGGGGTTTGGCAGGAGGTGGCTGGGGGACCTAAAGCAAGCTGAGGCTTTTTGCTGGTGCAGTAGTCACTTGGAGAACTCATCACTTCACAGGCATCCCCTCATCAACCCCCGATGGGGCTCAGGGAACCACAGCTCATCTGAGAGATTCGCATTTCCCCCAAAATCAAATGCCGCCCATGCAGGTGGAGCTGGGAGCGGTGGGCAAGCGGGGACCCCTGCCGCACCCCACGGTCTGGCCGGGGTGCAGCCCTCGCCCCAAGGGGAGCACGGACCCTGCTGGTGGGGGGCGGGCAATGGAGCCAGGACGCTGATGCTAGCTGGAGAGCTGGAAAGTTTTCTACATACCAGGAACGTTAGCAGGAATGTTATTTACTGAGCAAGGGAGAGGTCTGACAGAGGAGAAAGCCTCTCACCCAGCTCTTCCCCATGTATGGATGTGGACCGGCGTTACTCAGCAGGATACGGCACAGACAGAGGTACCGGTGCCAGAGGACGGCTCTCCTCGGAGGAAGCTGGATGTGGGATGGGGGGCACCTCCCCGCACCCCCGAGGAGCAGCCGGCTGGGCTTCGCAGGGCAGAAAAGCACTGCTCGCCCTCCCGCGAGTGGTGGCGGCTTGCCCTGAGCTGTGACAGGGTCGCTCCCCAGGACACCTGCGGCGGCCCACCCCTGCTCAGCTGGATTTTGTAGAAATGGGGAGACACAGGTGGGACACAGCCACCAGCATGTGGCCCTGGGGACACGTCAGGGCGCGGGGAGGCTGCCTTCCAAGGGGGCAGGACGAGTGGAGCACCGCACTGGAAAGAAACTCAAACCCGCCCTTTCCCTTAATAAGCCTCCTTACAGCTCAAAGCAAATATTTTTATAAAAGTGGGATTTCACTTCCCATTTGTATTTCTGACACTTGGTGAAAGCTGACAGCGAACATGTTCAAAGAGAAACACTGTTTCCCAAACCTGCGGACGTTTCCCAGCCCCACCGTGGTCCCGGGGAAGCCCATCCGCGCCCCCAGGGTTGCCCGCGGGTGGGGGGATGCCCGCCACCCCACACCCCCCCGGTCTCCCCACTCCCTCTCGGGATAATTATTGGTCATAGAGGGGGTGGGTTTTCCTGAGCCACAGACACATCCGAAGGCCCTGCTCTTCTCCCCGAGGACTTCAAAGGCTTCGCAAACATAAATAGGCGCAGCCCCAGCGTTAAGTCAATAGAGCCTCCTCTGCCGGGAGGGCCGCGGGGGGCGCGGGTCCCAGCCACCTCAAAAGCACCCGGGGTTGCTGGTGTCTGCCCTGCACAGCCAAGTGACTAAACACAGGCACTTTTCTTCTCCCACATCCAAATCCTGTCCTGTTTCCTCCCCTCGGATGCTCTCACTGCTCCCCCCAAAGCTTTGTCCCTGCACCCTTGCCCCTGGGCTGCTGGTGTTCCCGGGAGCAGCCCCGCGCCGGAAGCGGGTGGGAAGGGAGAAGCGGCAGGGTTATTCCTGAGCAAGAGGCATTTTAGGGGTGGCTGAGCAGATGCGAGCATGTTTCCCAGCGGTGACTGGCCGGGGAAGTTCACAGCGTGACTCATGTGCTTTCCCAAGTCCCTGAATCACAGCACTGTGCTGAGAAATCAGGAACGTGCCGTCACTGTCCCAGCATGGCAACATCCCTCCTTGGTGCCCACACCACGATAGCCTCTTTGGAGCCCCGCAGCTCAGGCCCGAGAGGAGCAATGTGGGGAGAAAAGCAGCAGCTTCTGAAGCAAATGCCTCCTCCGAGGGCTGGGCTCAGCGCTGAGCCACCAAAATGCTTTGGCAGAGCCGAGGCCCCAGAGCTCTCAACCAGCTACTTTAAAATGCCTCTCTTTTCCTTGGCATCCTGGGAAGCAAACAAATTGCACAGGAGGGCATGCATACGTGTGCTCCTTCAGCAAACAAGTCGGAAAAAAAAAAAAAAAAAGAAAACCAAGCGGAGCTTTTTCCCGGCGCCCCTCTGCCAGCACCACACCTCTCCCCGCACGCCGAGTACACAGTTTATTTTCCTTCCCATTAAAGTCTCCCCACCAGCCTGGCTCTGGGAAACTCAATTTATGCTCAGAGCTCTGGGTATATTATTCCTAGCGGGAACAGAGAAGGGCAGTCAGCGTGGAGGCGGCTCAGGCGGCCGAACAAGCCGGTCTTTGGTTTCGCGCCGGCAGCGCTGTGCGGGGACGGGAAGTCCCCGTGCAGACAGAAAGTCTGCAGCACCGCCGCACCGGCTGCCCCATGCCACCGCAGGGCTGGCCAGGGCCGGGGCCGGCGTGATGGCGATGGGAGGGTCTGGGGGGCTGCAGCAGTGCCAGGACAGAGGGAGGGAAGGAGGTTGCTCCGGGGCTGGAGACTCAAGTCAGCGCGTGGCCCTGGCCGGAGCAATGGGCACCTCCCGTGTGCATCCCGGGATAACAGCCCCGATGAGCCCTCTGTGCCACGGGGCAGGCGCGCCCAACCCCACGGCACAGAGCCACCCTCTGCCAAGCGGGCACAGGGTGCCACGGCTATAAAACTGTGAGGCTCAAAGGGTGGTGGGAGGAGGGAAAGGCTCTTAGTTTTATTCCCAAGAGCCTGCTCCAGCCCTTGCCACGGCTCAGAGGTGTGCCACGGGCTCAGAGCAGTCCCATCCCATGCCTGTCCCCAGCGACTGCCCTGGGGGCCAAGAGGATGGGATTGAACAGGGAGATCTGCACACGGGTCATTCCCAGTGCTGTGCCAGGTGTTTTCCAGCTGTTTCACTGTACCTGAGCGGGCTGCACGGGTACCTCTTGTGCTTTCCCCCAGCAGGGCTGGTGCAATGGAGAGAAAAGCCGTGTTCATGCCTCTACCACAGCACCCCACACCACCTCAGCCACCTCCTTTTACCCACTCCTCTTCTAGACCCATTTTATGTGACCTCAGACAAGTTAACCCTCCAAGTGTCTGGCGTGAGCAGGAGGTGAGCGGCCATCCCCACAGCTGTTTCTTCCCCTGCTTTGCAGGGTTACAATAGCTCCTTGTTCCTCCGTACGCCCCACTCCTGTATCACATCCTACACCACCGCTTTGCAGTGACCTCATCTTCTTTTTTTTTTTCCATGCCTCCTGCTGAAACCAAGGCCATGCTGCTGCGTCCCAGCCTCTGCCCCACACCGTCTCCTGGGGGGGACAGGGGGGACGGGGGTCCCTGAGAACTGGCCAGACCCCTCGACCCAGCACCCGCAGGGTAGCACTGATGTCCAGGGACCCACATAACCTGAGCGTGCAACCTGTGGAGATTTTCCGTTGTGGCTAAAGGACCATCTGTGAAATCCATTTGCAGCTTTTTTCCTGGATTTTTAACCCTTTCGTCCCCACCTGGCCTCGGTCTGTCCCGTGATGCTGAGCAGCCCCCCGGCTCCTGCCTTTCCTCTGGGGGATGCAGTGGCTTCGTAGTGTGCGGCCCCACGAGGGACCTCACCCCAGACACGTGTTCAGTACCAGACACCTCTTCTGTTTCACGCACTATAAATGATTTGGAAACCCATGCACCAAGGCTGCTCAGCAGCCCTGCACACAGGGGATCTCTTGCCCGGGTGGTGTAGGACAACCTGTCATCTCTGGCTGGGCAGCATTATTTTGGCTTGCCAACGCAGCACATTTCCAGGGCACGATGTTATTTTTCATCTTGGGACCTTTCCTGTGCCCTCTCCTCCTCCCAGCTCTTTCATGTGGTGTTCACAGAAGCCCGGCTTGCCTGAAGCAGGAGGAAATCACCAAAGACCTTCCTCCCCCAGGACCTGGGAACCTTCGCATGTGACTGGGGCTGTGGTTAGCCAGAAGAAAATATTTGTGTTAGCCAAGGACTGGTGAGAATCCAAGAGAATCATCCACTCTTCCTGGCCGTGCTCATCCAGGCCAGGATGCCGGGGCAGAGACCACCAGGCCATGGCGGGTGCCTGCGGGGGAGCAGGGCTGGGCTTCTCCTGCCTTATGCCCAGGTCCAGCCTACGCACAGGGCTGAGTGCCAAGGACAGAACAGCCTCCCCTGGGGTGCCACCCACCCGATTTCTGCGTGCCCAGAGAAGCCCCCCTCGGTGGCACGTGCACCCTGGGGTGCCACTGCCCATGGCTGACAGTGCCTCCAGGGAGGTGGCATTTAAGCACAGGCACCCTTTAGCAGGAGCCCCTGGGCTTTTGATTGCTCACACCCTGGCACAGGAGCAGCTGAAAGCTGTCTGCCTGTTGCCTTCCCACTGAAATAGGATCTTCTGCTGGCTCTGTCCCTGTCTGGCATTGCCTGGGGAGGGAAGGTCTTGGCTGCCCCAAGGGCAAACCAGGGCAGGCAGGAGAAGGTCCCAAGGACCATGCTGCACCTCTGTGGCACAGGCACCCCAGGGCAGCAGGAGCTCCCTGGGGAGGTGCAGAATGAAACCCCCTCCCAACTCCTGTGCTGGCGAGTCACAAACTCGGTGATGTTGCAGGGCCTGGGGCTGTCCCTGTGTCAGCAGGGGATGCCAACACAGGGTCCCTCCTGTGCCCCCCCCTGGTTAGGGGACACTCGCTGATACCTGCATCTTCTAGTCAACTATGAAGATACTCCTGAGTGAGCACAAAGGAGGACCCAGGTCCTTTTAAGGCTTTCCTATTTAAAACCATGAGGCTGCCCTGCCTGAGGATCCACGCTGGCAGTGGGGGGGGTTGCCAGTGACCCCACCTTTTGCTTTTCAGGTGGTGCTCGCCTGGCGCCTGCTTGTGCGGCAGGGAGCTGGGGGGAGATGTTTTGCTGCGGGCGTAAGCCTTGGAGCGGGGCAGCACATGCCTGTGAGAGTCAGCATGAGCTCACGTCTGCCGGCAGCGACGCAGCCTGAAGAGCCTTAAGTAGGTGTTGAAAATTAGGAGTTTCTTTCAAGAAGCTCTCAGGATGGGAGGCACCGCATGGCTCAACGGTGATTGATAGCGTGCAGCTAGCTTGCCGCTGGGCATCGCCGCTCCTGCCCGTGAAGACCCCAAGGCTGGCAGCACAGGGGGGATGGAGGCTCTGGGGGGCATGGACAAGCCCTGCTCTCCCCATGCACGCTGCTGGCCATGTGGCCACCAAAATACTTCTCTGGCCCCTGCCACCTGAACGTGGGGCTGGGGAAGAGAAGGGAGAGGTGCCTCGGCGCTGAACCGTGGCTGATGGAGACGCATGGCTGGTTTCTCCTCGCTGCACACCCCGCAGAAAGTGGGCATGCTGCTCAATCCTGCTCCATGTGCTCCAGAGCCTGGAAGCTGCCCTAAAACCCTTGGATATCAGTACTCCTCCATTATCTGTGATGGTGTGTCCTCAGGAGGCTCTGTAACAAGAGCTGCCTCACTTGCCTCTGTTTCTGTAGTTGTTCGGGGTTCGTAGGTGATGCTTAGAAACTAAACCCCTGCCTTATTTCACAGCTGGTTCACCAATATGGTAACTGTGTTTGGGGAGCAGGACTGGGTGGGCTCGGTGCCTGGGGCAGGTGTGGGTCTCCCCTGCTCCAACAGTCAGGGTCGCTCCTCCTGCCTTGAAAATAACCTTGGGTTTGCTCTATTTTTTCGTGTCCATCTTTTCTGCAAATAGGATTGTTCTTGCATTCTTCCCAAGAAGGCCAGGTGAGATCACGGCGGGGGGGGGACTGTACTTCATCACGTGTGCCCAGCTCTGCCGCGGGTGCTGTGAGGCTGCGTGCGCCCATGCCGTGGCAGAGCATGAGGGCCTTCCCACAATGTTATCCCACAACCACAGCAAACAATTGCGATTTACCCTGATAAATTTAATAGCAGAGCGAGGGCAAGCACGCCAGCCCCTTCACAGTCCCTTGGTCAGGCCAGAACTCGTCCTCTAGGCACACGTCTTTGTGGGTCCCTGTGGCACTGGAGTAGCTGCTACCTGAAGATTCCCCCCAAATATTTAATATGTGGAGCATGACTAGTCCCTGCCTAAGTCCTTTGGCAAATGTCTGCCCGAAAGGATGGCCAGGTTTCCCTGCAAGGGGAGGGTTCAGATTTGACAGGGATGTTGTGGTTAACACGCTCCCTGGGGAGGTGACAGGGACCCCCGCTCAGCCCAGCCGGCCATGGGCCCTCACCCAGGGCTTGACACTGCAGCCAGGCGGGGAGGAAAGCAAAGGGTGAGAAATGCACGGTGCAGAGCCTCGTGAGACTTATTGCATGGCAGGGTTAGACCTTCCCCTGGGTGTTTTACCCAGTGATTCCCACATGCAGCCGGCAGCTCCAGGTGCAGCTCCTGCCATACTGGGGGCGGGGGGGTGGATGACACAGCTTCCATGACGGCAGGATCCCCTGCCCTCGCAGGCTGCTAGGAAGGCGGCAACGTGCAGGGGGAGAACGCAAAGGGTGAGTCATTCCCCACGCCAGACCAAGCCTTGGGATTTCTGGGCTGGTTTCCATGCGTCTCCATATACTGGAGCTGTTGGCTTGTAGCACGGCAGTGCAGGCTGCTCCCCCAGCCTCGGCGCCTGGCTGCGGCTTGGAGCATTCGGCAGCCAAGAGCAATCCCCATCCCTTGCTGCGCGCCACCACTAAGCCCCAAAATATGCCGATAACAGCCACTTGTGCAAGACGCCGCTTGCATTAGCCTGCCCGGAGATTAGGTAACCCCGTCCCGAGACCTTGGAGCAGGTGCTCCTGCAGAGCCCGTGCCCCGCGGGCAGGACTCCCTGCTCCCCCAGGCAGGCCAGCCCAGGGCTGTGACTCTGAGCCCCTTCCCCTGAGCACAGCGTGCCCCGAGGGGGTCCCTGCCTCCCACTGCCAGCGGTGGGCTGAGCTCCCCGCGCTGCTCTCCCGTGCTTGACCTCGGAAGTATCTCCAGGCAGGGAGTCCCCCAGTTATGCCTGTGCATCGGCTTTAAGGGGGAGTCTCACGTGTTAGCGAGTGGCTCCTTTAGTGTGGTGAGCGGCGTGAAGCGTGTGCTGCTACTGGAGCCGGTTGAGAAAGTTTCCAGGTAACAGCGTTTCTTTAAATCAATCAGTGAGCTGCAATCAATACAGTGGAACAGGGTTGATTTTGATTAATTTCTCTTCTTGAAAATATGCCCCATTGTCGCAGCTCTGTCAAATCTCATTTTTTCCAATCCCAAAAGATTTTTCCCTCCCATGAAATGTAAGCTAATTAAGTGCACTTAAAAATGTTCTGTATGTTCAAAGTGAAAACAAAATATTTCAAAAGTGTCTGAAGGAGGATGGAAGAACTGACTGAAGCTGATCTAATTCAAGACTTTCTGTTGGTAAGGAGCCTTGAAATTTCTTCCCCACCTTTTGGAGGGGAGATTTCCAAAACCTCGACTGCTCTTCTGTGTTATCAACTGACCTGGGCACCGTGGTGGCTGTTTGCTGTCACCTGTTCTCCTCTGGAGGTGCTGGGCTGTGCAGAGGGGATGCAGCCAGACATCCATGGGACGCAGTGGTGGGGGACAAGGACCGGTGCGTCAGACTCACGCGGGGTCGGCGTTGAAACGTGGCACTTGGGGCCACCTCTGCAGCCCTGGGGTCGGGGCACCGGCTGCCTGGGGGTGGTGGAGGAGCTGGGGGTGGGAGGCAGGGGGATGTTGGGGTCCCATGGGGCAGCCAGGATATTTGGGCCATGCCGGTGCAAACCCCCTGGCCCCTGCCAGGGCAGGTGAGCCAGCCCAGCTGAGCGGCGCGGGGCCGGGCCTTGCAGGGGACTTGCCTGGATCCGCTGTTGGGTCCATGCCGCTGATTCATGTGTTACCAGCAGAGATGCCTTACTGGCGGATGTTTTGAAGGCAAGCCTGGATAAAAGATGATTGTAAGCACAGCCCAGACTTGACGTTGTTTATTAACAGACTCATTTTATTGCGACATCTTGGGTCTTTGCCAGAACGCTGTAGTACAGCAGAAAGCTCCGTGAAACAGGCTCCAGAGAAAGCAGGGGTACCTGCCCTGCCTCTGGTGCTGGCAAAGCCGGCACCCTGGCTCTGGAGAAGCAGAGCTGCTTGGCAGCTCCTCTGCAGCGAGGAGATGCGGCCTGCAGCACCCAGGGACAGGGCTGACCCGGTTGCTGTGTCACCGCTGTGCAACAGCAGGACCGCGTGGCAAAGCTCCTTTCCAAAGCTTCAGATTTGTGGTGCGCTGAAGCAAAGCCCCCTGTACCTTGGTGCAAAGCTTGTCCCCCACCAGCACACCTTCACGTGCTGATGGCTCCGTGCTGACCCCAGCCGGGCCGCGGTGCCTTCGTGAGCTCCAGTCCCCAGACCAGGTGGGTGACACCTGCTTCAATATACGCTTCAACAGGTCAAAATAAAGCAAATTTGGGGCTTTCCAGGCCTTTCCTGCCCCCCCTTCCCGAATGTGTATATCCGCCAGGTCAGAAGGAAGGCACGGGAACCCAATGCTGTCCCAGGCTGTGCTGAAAGCACAGGTCAAAATGAGCTAATTCCTGTGGGGAAGGGATGGATCTGACCTATGAGGACCCTCCCATCATCGCTAGTCTAGATACACATCCCAATAAACATGGGTTGATGCAATTAGCACATGCAGGGGGATACCAGCCCATCTCCTTCCTGCCTGGGGAGGGGGAGCAGCCAGGGAGGGTGGTGGGGTGCGGGGAGAGCCGGGGGCCTTGGGGACCTCCAGATCACCCTCCCCACCGGCCTGTTAATATCCAAAGTGGCTGTGATAAGAAGCAGTTGCTGGGGCTGCAGGTGGGAAGGTGTCAAGTCGTACGCACGGAGCTATAAACAGTGCGTGCCCATAAACCAGATCAAAGCAGAAAGAGTTTATTTTCAGAAAGTCTGCTTCCTCCGCAGAGCCCGAGACAAAGAGCTTTTTGGGGAAGAGCGGGGAAAGAGAGGGAGGAAAAAAGGGGGAGAGCTAGAGGAAGGGAAAGGATGTTGTGGTTGGATCTAGCAGGCCCAGGGTGTACAAGCTGCTGGTGCCAAGAGGGTAGTGGCAGCTCCCCAAGTCCTCCCACAGCCTCCCCAGTGCGGCTGGGCCCACGAAGGGTGCAGGGCCCCGGCCCCCAGGGCAGCGTGAGCCGGGCTCCTGCAGGCAGCCGGGACAGGGCTGCCGCCTGCCCGCCTGGAGCACCTGAGCATGAGCCCGTAAGTCACAAGCCCTTAAGCAAACTATTGTGAAACCCTTGTTGGTTTGCAGAGTCTTTCCCCACCCTCCAGCCCTCAAATCACAGGGCTCAGCTACCGGAGCACTGCGGGGGAAGCGGGCACCCACAGCTCCCACCTGCCCCTCGGCCGGGAAGCTCGCGGTGGCTGCAGGCAAGAGGAGGAGGAGGAAATCCAAGAGGGGGAAGGCAGCCACAGCAGGTTTGTCGGCAATCAGAGCTCAGGAGGTCAGAGAGCAGATGTCGGGGTTGTAATGAGTGTGTGTTCGCTCAGAGACGCCTGTATCCTGTGCTGCCTGGGCTCCCCTCGCCCCCTTATTTAGATAGAAAATTCCCACTCCTTTCCCACTGCCTGGCTGTGAAATGAGCTAGATGAAGCTGTTTGGAATCTCAAGCTTGTTCAATTTTATTTCTGGTTGAAGATAGCCCTCTGAATCTACCCATGGACTACCAGAAACGGGTGCCACAGCTGCAGGCTCCTACTGTAGTATATTCCTAGGGAGAAGGAGCAGCATTGCCGCTGTGCATTTTCCCTTCCTTCCTTGTATTGATGCTGGTAGGTTCAGAGGATCAAATCCTGACCACCACTCTCTAAGGGGAAAGCAAGAGTTTCTGGATCTGCCCCATCCCCACCAGCGCATCCTTTCCAGCAGTGCCTTGGTGCAGAGGGCAGCAGCCCCATGCAGCCCCCCGTGCTCTCACGCCCTGGTCCCCTCCCAGCAGGCAGGGGTACCTCCGCAGGGGAACAGCCCACACCGGGAAATAGGTAACATCTGGCCCCAAATCGCTGGCCCCCGCTTCCACATGCACAGCCCGCTGCTGGCCGGCCCCGGTGTGCTGCCACTGCATCCACCTGCTCACGCCGTGCGGCGGGCACGGGCTGTGCCGGGGCTGTGCCTGCAGCGCTCAGGGGAATCTGGCCCTCGGTGTTTTTTTTCAACCAGCCTTGCGAAGGGCAGGCACGGCTATTTTGAAACTTCATGCTGGGACTGTAACAGCTTTTGCTCTGTCCCAGCAGCATGGGGTATGACGTGTCGGTCCCACAGCCCTCCGGCTTTCCTGGGGTGGGTTGTGCTGGCCGCTACCCTGCAGAGCTCCCATGGGCCTCAAGTTTGAGCCACAGCAATTGAATGCCTAGATTTTTCCAGGATCAACTTTTCCTGCAGCCCCCAGCAGCTTTCTGAGCCTGCTGCCTTGGTGAAGTAAGAGTAACGGGCTCACTTTCCCTGGGAAGGCAGCAGCACTGGACCCACACCACCCTGGCAGCACCTGCCGCTGTGCTGGCCGTTACCTTCCCATTCATAACCACCACGAGGGAAACACATTGCATGGCCTTCAAGGGAAATTTCACTCTGGTTTGCACAAATATTTATCCCACCTGTTTCCTGCCTGGGCCGGCTCTGGGCCCGGAGGACGCGGTGGGTCACAGGCAGCAGGGCAGAGGAAGCAGCGGGGAACCGGCTGCTTCTCACACAAAGACCTTCGGTTTGCAGGGCTGTGTGGTTTGCAGCGGCCCCTGTTTCTCTCTGGTGCATTTTCACGAGCGACTGGCTGTGGATTTAATACCTGGTGTGGCGTCCCAGTGTTCGTAGGGGAAGGGCAGGGTGTGGGTGAGGGCACGGGGAGCTGCATCTCTCAGCTGGAGAAATAAAAGCCATTTACAACTTGTCTGCAGTTTGCTTTCACCCACACTGGAGCATCTCTGGAGGGAAGTGAACCACCTAGGAAACTAGCACATGTTCCTGCCAGGGTATTTTCTGATGGCTGTCACCTGCCTGGTGTTAAATGTCCCCATTTCTTCACCCTGAAGGGGCCCTTCTCTGAGCTGAAATGGCTCAAAGCTGGAATGGTCCCACCGCAGCTCAGGCCGGATCCTCTTCCCCGTTGCTCTCCCTGGCTACCCCATGAATCGCTGGTGTTGCCACCTGAAACACCTGCAGCCGCTTACCACCAGCTCTTGCTTTTGGATGGGGCAGAAGGAGAAGCAATTCCCTGGCACCGAGCCGCACGGGATGGTGCGGACGCTAGGAGCCGGCCGGTGCGCGGCCAGGCCCAGCCACGGCGCCGCATCCACCGCCAGCCGCGGGGCACCGCCCTGCTCAGGAAATCCCTGGCCCGCGGGGCTGGGGCGCCGGGAAGGACGGCCGTGCTATTCTTACCCTTGCCCCTCGCCTGGCTCCTGGCTGGCCGCAGGAGACAGGATACGGGCTGGGTGGCTCCGACTCAGCACACCGTGCTGCCACGGCAGCAAAGGCGTGAAGAGCTCGGTGTCTTCCAGATCCCACCCCTAAAATCAGCCCTAACCGTCCCGCAGGCAGCTCTTCCCAGCGCAGGTAGCACAGGCACGGCCCCAGCTGCCTCTGGGGCGCTGCTGCAGCCCCCCTGACCTCCCAGCCTCCCCCCGTCATCGCTGCTTCTCCCCTCTTCCCAGCCAGCCCGTGATTCATGCACGCAGCTCGTCAGGGCCTCCCTGGAAAGCCCCCGAGGAGGCGCAGCTCACGGACACATCTGTGCGGGCGGCACAATCGCCAGCGGCACGCCGGGCCGGCCAGCACCTGTGCCGGGGGCCGCCGGCCACATTGTTCTGCCTTCCTGCGCCCGCCCCATTGCACGGCTTCCACCCACCAAGAAAAGAAGTGTTTGCAAAGCGGCCGTGCCAGCCGGAGGCACCGCACCGGGCAAAATGCTGGCAGGAAGGGTTTGAGTCATGCTGGAGTTAATGAAAACAAAACTCTGCAAATAAATAGCATTCGCACTGTTTCCTCACCGGATTGGGTTCCTGTTTCCTATGCAGGGTGTCTTCTGCTACATGTGCGCTGGTGCTGCTCGTGGTATTTCACCTACGGGGACTGATCCTGCTGCCATCGAACCACCTCCCCTTCCCATTGCTGTCAACGGCAGCAGTGCTGCACTAACCAAAACCCTTTCCCAGTTTATCCTTAGCTGCAGGCAAGCGGAGGCAGCAGCAGTGGAGTCCCTGCGCTCAGTCACTGTGAGCAGCCCCCAGA
The DNA here is from genome assembly GCA_013400535.1 of Scopus umbretta. NCBI lineage: Eukaryota > Metazoa > Chordata > Aves > Pelecaniformes > Scopidae > Scopus > Scopus umbretta. The sequence continues at coordinate 46,068 of VZTL01008691.1, forward strand.
CCCGCGGGTTTCATCACAAACCTGAACCCCGGCCCGGCTTGAACTTCTGGCAACCTCCAGTCATGCTCAGAGGAAACCTGGATCCCATTATGGACTCACCTGGGCTGAGTTTCCAGTGAGCATGGGCTGTTCCTTGAGCAAGCATTTTGTTTCATAGTTGGAGGGGAGCACGCAGTTTTTGCAGCATGGTTCCCATCCCTGCACCATGCCGTCTTCCACAGCTGGGGCTGAGCTTTGCTCCACAGTGTTTGAGCCCAGGATGTCCCCCTGCCTGAGTCGGGCTCTGCCAGCTGAGCCAGGCTCTCCGTCCTTCTGGCAATCCTGTATTTCATTCCCACTAATAACTCAGGTGCAGGCAGGGGCTGGGAGATGCCGAGCAGCCCCATGCATTGCCCAGGTGAACAGAAACAAGGGTTCGATGTCAGCTTTTCCCATCATTTGCCCCAGTTTCCAGATAACTTCCTTACCACTTGAAACAGGCTAAATGTTAGTTACTGGGACTCAGAAGCCAAAAACCCCACTGAGGGATGTGAGAGCTAGCCTGACCCACGTGGTGGGTTGTTCTGCACCAGGACTTGCTCCAGATCACTTTTCTTTTACCCATGTGAGAAATCAAACGACTCAGTGTGTGGTTGCTGCAGCTGCTGCAGGTGAGCCGCTGTACAGCAAGATCATCCCTCCTCTCCCAAGCCCCTCCGAAGGATGTCCTTAGCCAGGGCTTCTCCAGGCCTCTTCCCTGTACCCCCTGGGCTCCCACAGCTGTCGTGGGGAGCAGCAGCCGGGAGAGCCCCAAGCATTTCCTGCTGAGGCAGCACATTCCCAGAGGGAGGAAAGGTCGTGGCGCTGGGGCTGCCCTGGCTTCCTCTCCCCGCTCCCAGGGACGCTGTCGGCCACCACGGTTTCCTCTGGTTCCTGCCCAGCCTTTGCAAGGTGCAACCCAAAACTTGGCATCAACGGTGGTCCCGCTCACTGGCTCTCCTTGCCTGAGACCTTCCCACCCGCCCATACCGAAGCGGCATCTATTTGTTTAGGTCGTGGGTGTCTTGCTTTTATTTGCCATGCTGGGTCGGGCACAGCTGGACAGGGTGAGCAGGGCCGGCCGCTCGCTGGGCCGGAGGCGGATGGCTTCCCAGCTTCCCCAGGGACACACAGCCTAGTGGTGACAGAGACGAGTCCCTTCTCCTCCCCCTCTGTCCTTAATGAAGCACCACAACCACCCTCTTCATTTGCCTTCGGCCCCCAGGGTGGGGGAAGCAGGGCTGGGGCTGGCCAGCAATGGGGATGGTGGAGGAGACCGTGGAGGGGACAAGGTCTCCATGTGGCACCGTAGGAACGCATCATCCTTCTCATTCCTGGACTGCAATTTGTATGAAACCAAATTTTGTACCATCTAAATGACCGTGTCCATTTAATACGTTGCATTCACAATGTATTTAGCACACCATTTAATGGAAAATTTGAAGCAAAAGTATCTAGCACAGTGCTTAATATAAAAATTAAAGCAAGATTACCAAGAAAATCATGTGGAAATGAAGCTTTGAAACTTATTTAAAAATCAGGCACAGACAACATCGTACCAAAAACCCCTGTCAGCGTGAGTTGCTTCAACTCTCTCCCAGGGAAAAAGCACCCAAATGCTCATGTCCTGGTGAAGTGTTTCACTTCTGACTGCCCAGGCAGGCAGGTCCCAGCACCCCAGAAATGCCCCTCAAACCCGGGTGATGCTCACTTAGTACCAAGGGAGAATAAACCCAGATCAGTCCCACTGCCATGGCCAAGGTGCTTGCTGTCCGTGGCCACTAATTGATTCAGCCACAGGTATTTTCTGTGTTTTCAAGTATTTAGCTTCCCTGAAGCACAATTTACTTCCATAATCTATTTGTGTAATAGGTCTTCATCATAATTTTATAAGAAGTTGTAGTCTGGTAGAGGGCCGGTAACCCCTTGCAGTACCGGCAGCCTGCAGAGGCAGTTGGCAGCCACGGGTGAGCGCGTGCCGGGGCTGCCGAGGGAGCCCCACGCTGCGGCTGGGGTTGGCAGGAGGGTTTATCTGCGGGGCTACCTGCTGTTATCGTCCCTCCTTTCACATGGGTTTATCAGCCAGCGGCCCTTCCTTTTACAAACTGGTTGGGGGTTGATTTAATAATCTCGACAGGCGGAGGGGGCGGATGACGAGAGGGCTGGCGTGCTCCCGTGGCACACGTCCCCTGGTGCAGATGGGAGGCTCCAGGGAGGGGGCTGGACACCCCCAAAGACAAACCCACAGTGGAGGGTCCCATCCCCCTTCCAGGGCAGGGGAAACTGAGGCACGCACAGCCGCACGTCCCAGGCGAGCCCGCGCTAGAAACCGGTCTGGGACCACTTGGCCCCCCTGCCCAGGGCTTCAGCTCCAGCTTCCCGGAGGGGAGAAAAGGACTTATCTGAACTTCAACACTCAGAATATGTTTGCTTTGGCTCCGGGTTAATATGTATCGGTTTACTCATCTGATAGAGAGATCAATGAGCAGAGCTGGCCCCGAACAAAAGATGTGACAGCTCTATTTTCTGCCTGTTTCAAAGCCTTCGGCCCTGGCAGGAGCACAGGGATCCCCCCTCGTTATCAGCAGCCCATTAAAGTGTCTGACATTCAGGCTGAAAATTTTTGCACATGCTGCCATCAAAAATCCTGCCCGCACTGGGCGGGGGGTGCAGGAGCTCTGCCTTTCCCAGCATCCCTGCCCGGGAGTATCGGAGCAGGACGAGCATCACTGTGGGGACAGGTCAGGGGAGGAGGGAAGGGAGCTGCCACCCTCACAGCCAGGTCGGGGCTGGACCTGGAGGGAAAGTGGAGCACGGTGCTCGGAAGCCTGGCCTGAAGCATCCTGGCCAGCTGTGCCCAATGGCCATGGTGCCAAGTTCAAGCTCCTGGCTGTCCCCGTCCTGGCTCTCTGCAGCTCAGCTGGCCCCTTCTGCTCCCGTCCCTGTCCCCATCATCCTCCCCTGATAACACAGGGAACAATAGCGGCGGCAGCAAACTCAGGGCCAGAGCTTAGCGTGGCCAAGCAGGTAAACCAGAGGAGAGACAAAGACAAACACAGCAAAAAGGGCTCCTCCAGGCCCAAGGCCAGGGCCCTTTCAGGGATTAAGTCCCCTTGTGCTGGGGTGAAGCAAGCGTTTACTGAAGCTGTCGCTATAAATCCCAGCAGCCCCATTTGCAAGAAGGGTTTGGGTCCCCCCTGTGTGTTCCGTGGGGCTGCGGATGGGGCCTCTCCCTGCCCTTACCCCCCGTCTGCGCTGGGGTGCCGGCAGCACCAGCTGCCCCCTGCCCCAGCCGGACCTGTGGGGGGGATAGGGGCCAGCTTTGCCCCTGCACCGGGGCCAGCGCTTCACCTGCTCCCGTGGGAGCTGGAGGGAACCCAGGCAGCAGGACCCTGTGCGGAAGGACCCACTGTCCCCACGCTGGCTGCGCTCACCACCCCTGCCCAGCCAGCCGCTCGCCTGCCGGCGGGGAGCAAGGAGGCGGTGGGGAGCACCCATCATGCCAGTCTGGCAGCTCCAGCCCTGGCTCACACGCCCAGGGGCTGAGCATCCCTTTTCCCCAGACACCGGCGAGCCAGCACCGACCGGGCTCAGGGCTGCAACACACAGCTTCACCTCCGCCCGCTCTTCAGCCCCCACCAAGATGCAGTCGGGCTTTTCTCTCTCCCCCTGCTTTCTCTTGGCAGATAGTTCACTGGCGTCTTGTAAACTAAAAGCAGGTTGATTTGAATTTTCCGTGGATGGCTCGGAGTCACGGATAATTCATTATTCACACCTCTCTAATTAAACTGCTGCCCAGCAGGTGAGGCAAGGCTGAAACCAGCCAAATGTCCCCTGGCCGGTGCAGGTCAGCAAGGTCCAATGTGGCTTGAATTTTGGCCGTGGTGTCGCTTACCCTTTGCTGCACAGAGGACACAGATCTGCTTTGATAAGTGACGTCCTGGAGGTGGGAAGTTTGAGAACAGTGCAGAGGGGAGGGCAGTCCTTTCGGGAGGGTTTTTCCAAACCCGGGGCTCAATCCAAAGCCCCGCCAGAGACTTTCTGCTCCTGGGGAAGGGCTGGATGTGGCTCCAGTCTCACAGCAGCGACTTGGAGCCATGCAGTACATTCATCTAACTATACGCCTGCAGAAGGAGCTCCCTGGACCTCGCAGCCAGCTTGCTGGCGTTTGCAATCGCTGCCTTTGGCGCAGAGGCTCGCTCTCTAATTCCCACTGAAATCAGTCTCACCGATACTATTTAATTTTTCAATTCCAGCTGGTTAAAAAAATAGAGGACCACTGCAGGCGGAGGGATTGATGCCTGTAGCTGCCGGAGACTGGGCAGGGAGGGATGGGTGGGCTGCCCCAGCCTGGGGGTGGATGCCCATCACCCGGACCGGGATGTGGGCTCCTGGCTGAGCCGGCCCAGCAGAGCCGAGTGAGGCAGCTCAGAGTGGGGAAAGGCGTGCAGGATGAGTTGGACTGGCACGTTTTGCCACAGCAGCCCTCCCGCTCCCCAGAGCATCCCCCCAGGCCGCCTGCCCGCGGGGGGCTCTGGGCAGGGTGGGCAGGGAGCCGGGAGGAGGGCGCGTGTTCCCAGCCCTGCTGATGAGAACTCCAAATGCGGTCGGTGGGCTGCTCTCCGCAGGCAGTTTGCCGCCGCAAAGGCAGCCAGGGCCATTTTAATCATTTCCAGATTTGTGTGGGAGGTCAGGGCCCTGGGGTGCTGCTCCATGTCAGTTTTATAAACACGGCAGTTTTTCCAGATGGTCTCTGGCTCCAGCCTGGCTAGCAGGTTGATTGGGCCAGACCAAAATAACAACAGGTGGAGAACAGGCCATGACTGCCTGACGCTATCTCCTTTTTCCATCTATTCCCCAAATGATTTTTTTTTTCTTTGCAGAAAACAATTAAGTTCTGCTGGGGCAGGGGCGAGTGCAGTCTCCGGGCTGTGAGCTGAGGCCCCACGCCTTCACTGCAAGTGTGAGAGCAGCATCTGCCTTGGCACGCCAAGCCAGGCCAGGGCCAGGGCCAGGCTGGTCCCCAGCTCGCTGTCGGCAGGGCCACCACTGGGCTCCCAAGCGCTCGGCAGCTCCACAGCTGGAGGATTTTCCTCCATCCTCTGGGGAGGCAGCTGAGTCAGCAGATCAATTGCACATCAGCAGCCTCTTTCAACCCCACTCCCTGTTTATTCTTCTGAGTTATACAGCAAGATGCATTTTTTTGATTTTTCTCATTAACTCCCACGGAAATTTAGTGCCAAACCAGCAGGGCGGCGGCATGCTGCCTGCACCCCACATTTCCAGGGCCAAGAGGGAGCCAAGCATCCCGGGGTGCTCCCTGGATGGCTGGGGTCCAGATGGGGCTGCTGGATGTGGTGCTTTCCTGACACGGAGCCGGTCCACCAGGACTGCTCAGATCCAGGTCAGCCCCATCCCCACCAGCCACGGAACATGGCAGCACTCCCGAATGGATGCTCAGCGGCCTGGGGCTGAAAAGCCAAACAGCACAGGGCCCAGCTTTGCCTTCGCACAAGGGCACAGCCATGGCTCCGACGCACCCCGGCTCTCTTGCACCGTGAATTCCCGTGAGCGAGCGGAGCACGGCTCGACGGCACTGGTGGTGGTGCGGCATCGTTGGCTCACCCCGGCCGCGGCTGCCTGACCGCAGGCAGCACTTGCTGCAGCCCAGGCAGAGCTCATGGTGTGGAGACTTCTCCAAGCAGAAACCCAGAGGGATGGAAAAACCACAGTGGAGACAAACTGAATTGCTCTCCACACAGAGGGCCCTTTCATATTTCCCACTCGCCTTCAAGTTAATGTCTCTCCACAGGCCAAATCTTCCCATACAGGAGATGAAGTTTTGGCCAGAGATTATAAACTGATTGTGGGTGTAAATAAAAAAATTGCATATGTATCGCTGCTGCAAGCCAAGCCCGGCACAGGCGCCTCCCTGCATCTGCTCATGCTTGCTGCAAGCGACTTGCCCATGCACGCCGGCGTCCGGTGTCCATGCACGTGCACGGGGATTGAGCTGAGGACAAACAGAACGAGGGGGAGAGAGAGGGAGGTTTCCGAGGACCCTGCTCAGAGGGAGGTTTCCAAGGACCAGGGGGAGGTGGCCCTCTGTCCCCGTGGTGCAGCCCCCTCTCTCCACCTCCAACACTCAAAATCCTCGGCAGCATTCCCCTCCTTGTTCCACAGCGGCAATCTGGCATCACGCATCTTTATTTACTAAATGCGGGCCAAAGCTTAATCAGCCCAGACCTGTCACTGTTTGCAGAGGTAACAGACACCTTTCCACAGCCTGCCTTGATTTCTTCCATAGGAGACGGCCCGCTTTTACTCCCGCACACCGACTCTCGGATAATTGCACATCCCCTGCTGCTAATTACATGTCCCCCACAGCTAATTGCATAATCCCAAAGTAAATCTGTATAGATTGCTCACCACGTTGCAATTTAGCATTTAAGTCCAATTTATTTTTGTGGCCATTAATAGAGAAGAAGCTTTCTCCTGCGACCAACCCAAAGCACCCACGGGTGAAGGGCCCCAGCACCAAACCCAGCCAAGGCACATTTGCTGGGGGCCGCGGCTCGTGCACGTGCCGGATTTCTGCCGTCACAACGGTGCTCAGAGTGTGGGGTCCTCGTGCAGAAACCAGCAGCTGGTTTCGTGAGCGTGCGTGGCAAGAGACGTGCACCCAGAAGGGGTGGGTGCACCCAGGTGCTCCAAGCCCCCCAGCCCACCTCCTCCACTTGGGCAGGAAAGCAGGGGGGTTAGAAATGCCTAACCCTTTTTCCACCACCTCCTCAAAGGGAAGTTGCTAGTGCTGGCCGGCCGGTCTGGACGGCTTTACTTTGCAGGCAGGTAGGCAGCGAATCTGGAAACCCTCTGCAGTGTGGGAATTGGTGGCAGTGGCGTGGGGGCCCGCCTCCCCCAGCCCTTTGTTTAGGTATCCCATTTCTGCTATGTCTAAATACACCCTAATCCTAAACACTTCCCTTCCAGGAGAAGGAACAGGCCTTCCGCTGATTTTTCTCTGCAGCACACACCTGAAACCTTGGGATAATAAGGAATGACTTGACTCCGGTACAGCACCTTTTCCCCTTGCATCTTACCACTCTTTCCATAGCTTCAAAGCGTTATTGGCCCCATTCGCAGGTGGAATTACTGCAGTGGAGGAAATCTGGTTTCAGCGGTTCTTTCTGAAGCTGATCCGGTGCAAACGCATTCTGCCTGAGCGTATATATTCAAAATGTTCTGACAGGTTAATTTTGCCTGGCTGGCTTTTTTTGCCAGCTGACATCTCACCTGTCTGTGCCACACCGGCTGCACACCAAACCAGCTCTTGCCTGGCCTCCACCGCCCGCAGAAGGTGGCAAAACCCACCACAGCAGTGGGACCAACCCAACACTGATCTCTGCAGCCCAAGAAAGTGTGAGCTATAGTGTATATGTATGCTTAGTCCATACCTCTGCAGTGTACAAAGCATTTGTCCCAGATTTTAAGAGCCCATAACAATTTTTTCTCCTATTGGCACTAATGACTTTCTGAATCCTAACACCCAGAAAGTACTCTGGCAAATGCTGTATTTTCAGGCATAAGGGAATAATTTGTACAAAATCATTGCATTTCTTTGGAGGATTTGGGAGTTCAATAAATCAAGTAACCAGGCAGGCTACAGCCAACACTACAGGAGTTATAATCGGAAGCGACACGCTGTAGATCTTTCTCCAGAACAGTGTTGGGTGGAAATTGCATCACTTGGGAAAAAGAAATGGGGGAAGGGGAGCGAGAAGTGCATTTTTAATTGGGACATTGGATAGAAAAAGACCCCACGGCCATGCCAAGCCAGGAGCAGCTTGGACATCTTCAGCCGCAGCAGTTTCGCTGCCTGGCAGTGCTGCTCCCACAGTCTGGTGTGGGGACAGGGACCGAGGACCACAGACTGCAGCAGCACTGCTGTGTCCTGACCCAGAATGGGGCTCATGGGGTTAATTTTTATGCCTTCAGGAGTGCTCAGGCCTGTGCCCGTGCTTTCAGGGACAGGTTATGCTCCAGAATAGCAATGTCTTTAAGTTGGTAGCTTCTGGACAGTCTCTCACCCTGGCATCCACTTTTTATTATTGTCTACGAAGGCAGTATGTTTCTAAAATTAATGCAGTAAAACTGCACACATACGTACTGAGGGATGGAAATGGGCTTAAACAGCAGCAGACGCATTGGGAAGTGCCAGGATGGAAAAATGTCTCCGAGTGCCACGTGACCGTCTTGCTGCACGAGCGCGGGGAGTGCTCCTGCACCCGCCGCCGAGTCAGGAGGGTGTGCTATTTCAGCTGCTGAAACAAACACGTTTATATACACGCACATGCGTTAATGCACATACACACGGGTCTATAACGTGCACGTTACTTGCCCGGCTGCATTAACAAGACACGCATGTGCCCGCGCTTTTATATGCACCCTGACACAGAGCGCTCTGCATTTGTGTATATACATGCATGCAAACGTATAGTTGCATATGTGTGCATCTCCCGCGCTCGTTCAGTGCTGAGGGAAGGAAACAAAGGCTGGGATCCCCGTGGATGAAAGGGGAGGCAGAGGAAGGGCAGGAGCAGCCCACACACCGAGCCACCCGTGGACTGCCCCACCGCCCCGCGTTCCCAGGCTGCTTCCAGAGGCGCGGGCGAGCGTCCCTTATTGCTTGCACCTGGCTGCTATTAAGTATTCAATCAAAAAGGGATCACAAGCCAGATATAACTAATTCGGAGGAACTTTTTTACACAACAAGCCCCTTTCAGTTTGCTTGTTTGGTTTCATATCTAAAGCTAACTCCAGCGGGTTTGAAAATGAGCAGGGCTCTTGGCTGCTGCAGATAGTGGGGGGACACACCGCATTCCCGGCAGACGACGGTGGGAGTTCTCCTTTGTGGTTTAAAAATAGCACTACAAAGAGAGGCGCGCTGGGATCCTGGTGGTGTTCGGAGGGGCATGAAGCAGCAGGGCCGTGCCCCAGGCCGGTGCTGGGGACGGGCCAGTCCCCGCGGAGCTGGAGGTTGTCCCCCAGAGCTGGTCTTCAGGTTGTCTGCGCTTGTTTTCCATTGCGCTGAGGATCTGGGTCTGCCTAGGTCTCCCCAGGATGCTGAAGAAGAAACGTGCCATTGCACAAGGTGGTGCCCTTGGCAAGGCTCACCTGTAGCCTGCTCTTGGACCTTCCACGCAACTGCATCCATGTAGGGCAGACCATGACATGGGTCTTCGCACCGGGCGTTCACCGTGGAAGCTCTCCCAGCCCTGGGAAAGTAGCTGACATGCAGGTCCCATAGCGCACGGCTGGCTCGAGGCACGTGGGTGTCGCAGGAGACTGCCAAATGCTCCCCACGCCGAGCCGTCTCAAAGCAGGAGGAATCTTGCAGGACATCTGGGGATGAGGCTCCGAACCCCCAGCAGCCCTGTGCCAGCCCTGGGTCCCCAGCAAACAGCAGGCAGGTGGCAGAACTGGCCCCAAACATTTCCCACCCTATGGCTTTGACCATATCTCAACAAGGAGCTCAAAATCTCATCAATCATTTGTGACACTTCCTTCCTCTAAAGAGTCCCATCTTCTTTTTTTTAATAAACTATGAAAAATCCACATTAATAAGTTCCTTTTTTTCCACCTTCACAGAAGCCCAGCAGCAACGCCACCAGCTCCTCCACAGCCTCTTCTAAATCCCCATCCTAAGGGCAACTACTTTTCTGAAATGCAAAAAATGAAGGGAATGACAATAATAATCACATGTGTCCTGTAGCTGCTGCCTGCGAAGCCTCCAGAGGTGCAAGTGCCTTAACCCTTACATGCCCACGCAGGGAGCGAGCACCGAGGTCCCCACACCAGCCCGTCTCCAACTCCAGTCAGTGCCGGGGCCACATCACAACTGGTCTGTCCCGGTCTCTTAGCCCGAGATCAGAGCGTGGTCACTCTGCTCTGGAAGTGGCAGAGCCCATTTCATACCATCTACATGCAGTAAATCACCAGTTTTCTCCTCGTTTCCTCCCTCCCAGAAGAGACCAGCACAAGAAACTCACCCAGCGCATGGGTGTCCGGGGATTTACGCAAGCAGTGGGCAGAAACCAAAGGCTTCCCGCAGCTCGGAGGCTTCCTGTCCCGCCAGCCCCCCGGAATCCTGTCCAACACTCGCTTATAGGGACCATACGCAAGGCATTCCCATGTTCCCTGTGCACATGGGCACGCTCGGATGTCGGCTGGGACATGCTGGCTTTTGGGGAAGGCTCCAAGGAGGTTTTAATTTAATGCTGGCGCTTACCCTGGGAAGAATTTCCCAAGTAGGTGGAAATTCATGATCTCCATCAACACAGGGAGAAAGGAGGAGCAGGGAAGTTTTGGGGTATTTAGTTCCCAGACACTGATATTCCTCTTTCCCAGGAATTCTAGCTGTTTTAAAAATTCCGTCAGTGTTTGCATGTTATTTACACTGGCCTTTGGGTTCCTAGGCTGCCCGGCTCATGTTGGTTAGGGGACCCGAAGGACCGCAGGGGCTTTTCAGGCTGGGTTCAGGCTTGGGCTCAGCTTCGGGGCAGCAGGGAGCTCTCTGGCCAGCTGGTTTGTTTTCGTTTCAGATCGCACCCGCTGCTTGTCCTTGTGGCTCCCGACAGCTCATCCTCCCGCGGCCGCTGCCTCCTCCAGGAGGGCACAGGCTGTGCCTTTACTGGAGGCGTCCCCGGGAAGCTCAGCATCACCGTGAGCAGCAGCTGAGGGACCCCCGAGCCCCACTGGCACCCCTCGCTCGGCGGCCCTGCGGGGGAAATGGGGCTTCCCGGCCGCTCAGGATGATGCCGGCAGCATCCCTCTCGCTGGCCCCAGCCTCTGATGGAGGGAATTAAGGAGCGGATTTGGCTTGGGAACAGCCCCCAGGTTGCTCTCACAGGGAAAGGGGGGAAGGCAGATGTAAAGCTTTGTCCTAGGAAGGACATTAAAGACCTTGCCCTGGAGAAGCACCACGGCGCTGGGTTATGGCCAACGTGACTAAGCCTCCTCTTCCTCTCTCCTCACTCCTCTGTCTGCGATGTCAAGACTTTTTAAAAAGCACCTTTAGTTTTGCAATGCTTTTGCTCAGAGACCCATTACTCAGGCTGAGCTGGCCCTGTTTCCTTGCGGAGCGCTGCATCCCTGCCTGATAAGATAAGCTCCCCAAAGAAAGGTTTTGGGACCCTGACTCACTGGAGAAACTTTTTCTGCGGGGCATTTATACGGCCTCTAACACACTTAACTATTTGATGGGCTTATCACTGCAATTCAAATGTTCACCTGTGTTCACTGGAGGACAGCCCCTTATCCAGGAGCAAGGTCATCCCCATCAGGTGGTAAGCGTGGAGACTCGCCCTATCTGCACGCCTCCCGCCTTGGTACATATTCACAGCCCTTTCTCAGCCCTGTCCCCAGAACTCTCCTGGCCAGGCCTCCTGCGGGGACTCTCCCAGTATCACTGGTGCTGGAGCCCTGTTCAGCCCGGGGCCTGGATAGAGAGTTAAAGCCCCCCTGGCAGGAACCCTGTGCCTGCTGCCACCTCCCAGCCCTCCCCAGGGAGCACCGAGGGTGTCCATGCAGCTCCAGGCTGCGATTCCCGGTTTATGGGCAGAATCTGGCCCCAGGTTATTGCTCCTGCTGCTTCTGCCAGCCCACCTCTGGCTTTCCCCAAAGAGAAGCAGCTATAAGGTCAACTGATCATGGACCCCCCAAGAGAAAGCCGCTCCAGACCCCAGATATTTGCTCTGGTCGTCCCCCTGGAGAAGGCACCAGTGGTTTTCTTCTCCAGGTACGGGAAGCTCTCACCCTGAACGATGCCAGCCCTGGGCACTCTGATTGCATCAGCAGGGTTGCAGACGCAGCTGATACGGGCTGGGGGTAGAAATCCTCTTTCACAGGCAATAAACCCACGACAGGTTTGGGAGCGGTTTTTGGGCGTGTTTGGCTCTTGGCGGGTTGCTTCGCTGGGCATTGCTAAGGCAGGAGCTTCAGGGATATTTCCCACCATCAGCCGAAATCAACACCCCCGGGTCCCCCCAGGGCTGGCCCCAGAGCACCCCATCCCCAGGGCGGGCTGCCTCAGCACCGGCAGCAGCCCCACTGGAGCGATGAGTGTGTAAGTGCTCTGCGTGCCCAGCTGCGCCTCTGCGGCAGCAGGACCCAGCAGGTTAACGGGTGGCTCTGGAAGCCCCCAACAACTGCAAATGATCAACCCCAGGGGGATTTGTTTTCCTCCCTTCGGCTCTGGAGTCAATTGTCAGCCCTGCTTTTAAAGACACCCTTGTCGGCAGCGCGGCTATGCTTTTCTGCTTCGGAGGAATTCCTCTAAAACAATAATAGTGACATTGTTCCTCACTTTGCTGGCGGTTTTATAGGGCTCACGTTGGAGAAAGGTGACCATGGCTGCCTTTTGGCCACATGTGTTTACACAAGGAAATGCATGTGGGTTTTGGGGTGGCGCCTGGAGTCAGCAGCCGCTCTCTGTACTCCTGACCCTTACAGAGCTGCTTTCTTGCTTCTGGGTACGTTTACTGCACTCCAGATGTGAGCTGGCTCCAGCAAGGCTGCGGAGCGCCAGGGATCTGGCATCCCCAGACTCATCAGTCCGTGGGGTAGAATGCCATGGTGGTTGTTTTAAAAGCTGTAATGCGTCTTGGTAACACATCATGATTTATTCAGCCCTTGTTTGACAGGGCGCCTTTATCAAAAGCTGATGCGAAGCCCGGCTGCACCGCGCGCTTGGGCTCGGCGTGGCTGGCTGGCCGGCGAGGGGCGGCTGGGAGCCGGTCCTTCCCCAGGGATGGGCTTTCTGGAAATATTTCAGTGCAGGGTTCCCGGAGAGGTGGCTCCCCGCCCTGCTGTGCCCCCGGGGGGCTGCAGCTGGGGACACCCGTGCTGTGGGTGCACCTCCACAGCGGGGTGGATTGAGCCCTGAAGAGAGGGACGAGAGACGAGCGCTGAAGGGTGTTTTGGGCGGGGGGCAGCTGTCCCCGATGCCAGCGCCGGGGTGCCAGGGGGCAGCAGGTCCAGGGGTGGCTGGGGGGGTGACGGTCCCACGTACCACCCTCTCACCAGGTGCAGCCTGGGCTCGCTGCTGGCCTCGCTCCAGCACGCAAGAGTCACTGAAAAGAGGGGAAAGAAATAAAAACAGAGTTTGGGGAAAACCAGGACAAGAATGGAGCAGATTGTCGGGGAGCCCTGGGGGAGGCAGAGCGGAGGCAGGGCCGGGGAGTCCCTGCCCGCCTGCGGCTCCCATCGCCCCGCCAGCTGCCCTTTTGCTAAAACCCATGCTTTGTTTCAGTTTTCTATCCTTTAACCGAATAAACCACAAACACGGTTATAGGGGAAAAGGGGAAGGGGGGACGGTTTACAACCTGAAAGTGGTTTGTTGCTGGCCCCGGCTGGCAGCGGAGAGGAGCCGGAGGAGAGCGAACCCTGCCACGCGGCTGGGGCCGAGGCCAGGAGACCGGCGCGCACCGCTGCTGGCGGGTACCTGGCGAGGTTTGGGGTGAGCAGCCCGGGATGGGGCGGCTGGCCCCAGCGCGGCACGGCTCCCCCGGCCCCGGTCCCCGGTGCAGCCCCAGCCTCCTGGCCCGGAGCCTCAGAGGTGCCGTTCTCATGGGCACGGATGGACGCGGGACGCTTTAGCCCTGGATTAGGAACGAGCCTTTGCTTTAGAGATATTTATTTGCTTTTTATCATAATGGGAAAAAAATGAAACAGCAGATAGAAAAGGAAGGAAAAAACCCCCAATCTGGGTCAGGATCTCACACTGGCTAGTTCACTTCACAGTTTAAGTAAATAGTTCTCGTCCCAAAACCCTTCAGGGTCATATAAATGTGCCTCTTCGCATGGAAGAGACTATTTTGATAGTAGCTGGGTGCCTGATGAATTTGCAACTTTCCCAAACTGTCGGTGTCTAGAATGTGACTCGGTTTTTCACAGTGAGATATAAAATCCTATCAATTAATCTAACTTTTATTGCACCTCTGGGGCATGAACGTGATGTTATTTAAACAAATGGTTCCCATTACCTTCAATTATTTTATAAATGCTTTTCAGTGATTTATGGGCTTCTATTAAATGGACAATATACTCCTGTGCTCCTCGAGGGGGTAAACAGTAATCTAAAGGCTCGGGCTTGCTGATCTTTTTTTCTTTTTCTCCTTCCTTTTCCACATGCATAAGAGGCTGCCGTTTAATTAACGGGGAGGTGGGGAAGAGCCCGGCCAGACGCCTTGCTGACGGCTGCCTCGGCCAAAGCCCGGTCCCCCCCGCGGCGAGGCGGCAGCTCCCTGCGCTGACACCCCATTTGCACCGTACCCTGAGGTGCTGGCCCCCCCGGTTGCCCGGCCGGGCCCCCCATCCGCCCTCCCCAGGACGTCTCCCACCTTCCCCCTCCAAAAACCTTGGGCTGCGACAGGCCTAAGCAGGGGAATGGTTATCCTTGGGTTTTTTCCAGCGTCTTTGCCCACCAGCTGCGCTCACGCTGACTCGAGCGGTGTGCGAAAGGGATGTAGCCGGCTCCGGCAGGGCTGGGCATCCGCCGGGACTGCCGGGGTTGTTCCTGCAGTGGACGAGCGGTACAGCTCTGCGTCTGCTCAGGAGGGGACGGGGGGATTAATAGTTCGTTCCTTTTAGATATGATTGAAGGAATTCCTCCTGCCTGGGGTATCTCCCCGACCAGGAAAGCTCTTGGCCAGCTGCTCTGCGGTGCCTCGTGCTTTGGGGACACACGAGGCTGCCATCAGCAGCCACCTCACCCCTGCTGCTCCTCTCCGCGGGCAGGGGACCAGCCGCCCTGCGCCCCAACAAGGCCAACCCCCCCTGCCCTGGCTGGCGCAGGGACGGGAACGCAGACTATTTTTTACAAACCCAGGCTCTACTCCCAGCATTTTCATTCTGGGCTGGATTTCGGGGGAGGCCAGGGAGGGTCAGAGCAGCAGGACGAACCAGTGATGGGGAAGGCGCAGAGACTGCTTATCTCGGCGGGGGTCACGCCGGGACGTGGTTTCTGGAGCAGTGACCCCGGCTGCCACCCCGGCGCAGGACCCCATCCATCTCCCTGCCACAGCGCTCCCCTGCTAACCCTCAGCGCCGCACGCTGACAGACAGGATGGCAATTAAGTCCTCGCTGAACTAATTCACTTGAGCCTGTCTACATTTCAAACAGCTTTGGAGATAGGCTCTGTTTACAGAGCCTGCCGCCGATTATTATTTTTTGGGGAGTGCTGCATGGAGCGGGGAGGGGAGATGTCATTTGGGGAAGATAAATAGGGCAGAAGACCCCGTAAAGACAAAGGGCTAAGCATGGCCCCGCTTGGCCTTGGGACAGGGCAGCTCTCTGCAGAGGGAGCGAGGGGAGGATTTCCCAGCTCCCAGCTCTGGCTGAGGACGTGCAAAGCTCGGTGCATGCACACAGGGGCTGCTGCCAGCCATACCCCAGGCCATCCCCTGGGCTGCCCCAGTGCCGGTGGAGGCAGGAACTGCTCCAGCACAGGGGTATTTGGACAGGCTCCATCTCTGCTAATGAAGACGATGGTAATTTTTAGGTGATCCCCTGGCGGAAGAGGGCCCCGGCTCCACGTGCACCCCTTTCCTTCCTGCCATGGCGACGCGCAGGAGGGAGCTGCAGAGGTTGCAGGGTGCCTCACACTTCCCTCTCCGCCAGAACCTGGCATCTTTTTGCCAGCCACGGCGCTGGGGCCGCTACTTGCCACCACCATCCTCTCTCCCCTAAGTCCTGCCAGGCACAAGACCTGACGCCCCTCCCCGAAGCAGCCAGGAAAGCGCGGCTCGATGCCAAGGCGGAGGATAGCGCAGCGCGACTACAGCTACTCTCTGCGCGTGGGCCCGGGAGGGATGCCAGGGAGGCGGGAGGGCAGAAGCAGGGGAAACCCCTATGGGAGAGCCGCCAGGTTCCGAGAAAGGGGCCTTTCCTGCAAGGGGGGTTTGGGGAGCCCTGCGAGGGCACAGCCAAGGAGGTTTCACACCCCCAGCATCTCTTTGCAGGGGGGTCACTGGGAGGAGCAGATCTGGGCAGGCCCCTGCCCCCCGGGTATGGGGAGGCCGCAGCACCACGAGCGAGCTGGGAGGCTCAGCCTTGCCCTTGCACGGAAACGGCGGCACGTGCCCTACGGACACGGGAGAGGGAGATGGGACAAGCCGCCGGGGCTGGGGCCATGCGGGAGGTGCCCGTCCAAACCCCGCAGGGCTCCCGACGCGACCCTCAATGCCGGGACCCGGGTACCACACGCGGGCAGCCCCTCCACCGCCCAGCGAGCCCTGCTGCCCTCTGCCCCCCCAGCCCTGCCAGGGGGTCCCGCTGGCCGCGGGGGGCTGGCCCCCTCCCCAGGGGTTGTGTTATCATCCTGCAGTTCTCCAAAAACAAATCCTTGTTTTCCCGAAAGGCAGATACCCGCCTCCAACCCAGGGTAGCGTTTTTCCACCAGCTGGGCCCAGATTTCTGCCTCGAACGACAGGCACGAGGAGCCTGCCTCAGCCGCCGGCAGAGCCGCCTGATTATTTTTCTTGGCAAACGACGACTCCCTCGAAGTTGTTAAACCATTGAAAATAGCTAATAAGGTTTTACTTAATTAAATGGCGCGAGGCCTCACAATGCCGATCGTCACTTTTTCCCTTTGCCTTGCGCTGCTGCAGCATCCCAGATGGGAATTACCCGGCCCCTGCTCGGGACAGGGCATGCGCTGAGGAGGGCTGCAGAGGTATGGGTAAATAATAACAGTAATAAAAAAAGATCTTTACCTACCCCCTTGTCTTTCCTTCACTTAAATCAGGTTATGTCTGGAAGACAAAAACACTGCTTAGAAGTCAGGGTTTGGAGCGATACAAAGGGGAGTCTTGTCTAAAAAGACTGGCCGGGAGTCAAAGCGGTGAAGCGATCGCTGTCCGGGGCTGTTTGCACAGCAGCAACTCCGAAATCGTATTTCACTGCAGCAGCAGAGAGTCTTCATCGGGTTTCTCCAGATTTCGGCTGGGGTCTATTTCTTGCTGCAAGGTTATTAAAAACACTTGAACCTGAAACAGCCTCATTGTGTCCACACGTTTGCTATTTATTATTATAAACAAGGGTGTCAGGGCCATTAAAAATAAATCGAAATGGGTAAAAAATGAGCAAGAAATACAAGGAAACAGAATGATTGAAAACACCCATCCCAGCATCCAGGGCCGACAATTCCTGCTCGCAACAATGCCTTCTGTGCTAGCAAGAGGGAAAATAATTTCTCATTTTTCCTTTCAACCAAACTGCATCCTTTTCCCAGCTGGGGATGCTCAGCTGCAGGGAATGGAAAGAGGAACGGATCCAACTCCCAGCCCCAGGTCTGACTGCTCCTGGACCCCGACGGCGATTAGTGCCGGCAGACGATTGCTCCCAAGGGATGCGAGTGCAGCTCCTCACAGGCACATCACCCGCTGCAAAGGGGACGGACACTGAGCAAAAGCCAGTGCATTTCGTGTGCCCGCGAGGGCGTTTGAAAACCCCGCCAGCTCTTAAGAGCTGGGTGAGCAGTTTCTGCGGCAGAGGTTTGGCTGAGCAAGAAATGGCCGGTGAAAGCACCACCAGAAACCCGCTGGCACCCTGCAAAGGGTTATTCGGGCAGCACCTCCACGCCCCGCGGCAGGAGCAGCCCTGGGAGCAGGTCCCAAGGTGCAGGCTTTGTTTCTCCGCCTGTCGGAAGGCAGGGCTGGGATGCACAGAGGGGATCGGCACAGGGTGCAGGACTGCAGGGGATGCGTGGGGGAGTGATGTTAAAAGAATAAGGGCCCAAAAATCTGTGGTTACAACTGAACTGTGGGAGCTGCAGACACGAATCATGGTCTGGCCAGGGCAGCAGCAGGCACACCTGGGTGTTAAATGGTTGGGAATGGGATGCTTCATTACACCACTCTGTTCAGAGCATCTCAATTACTCAACATTCTTAAAAATCCTTAAAAAACAAACAGAGAAGTTGCATTCTGGTCTGTTCACACCAGGACACATCAAAAATATAGGTGTTATTGTACCCAAATGCTAAAAAATTGTGCTCATGGAATTAAATTAGAATTGTTCCCAAAAGCAAGACCTCTCAGCTCCTACATGGGAAGACATGAAGTGCAATTTACAGCGAAGCATCTGGTAAGTTCAGGCTCACCTGCACATACGAGTGGGCACGCTGACAAGCAGCTTTTTACCTGCTGCCAGACGGGGTGGGTGACCCAGTGCATCCCTTCGCTCTGGCACCCCGTGCTGCCCCTCGCGCTCGCCCCCCTTGGCCTCCCTGCAGCAGAGCCTGGGGGCTGGAGGTGGGTTCCCCCCTCCTCCACATCACCCTTCGGGGAGCAAGAGCACCCAAGTGGCTAAAAAGCAGTCAGTCAGCCCACCGCCCAGCTCCTTCCACCTTTCCCTGCAAGTTATTGGCGAGAGCATTAACGCACTGGAGGGCAGAGGCACCACTCAGCGGGGTTAGGGACACCCCAGGCCAGAGTCCCCCCGTCAGCAACAGCGGGGGCTGACGAGCCGGGTTCCAGTCCGGTGCCTTGCTGGTGCTGGGACACCCAAGACTCTTTGGCAAGAAACATCACGAGCCAGGGCACACGAGCTGGTACTTCCACCAGCTGATCTGGTAATCTCGATAAAAATGTCGTTTGACCATTTCTCCCTTCCATAAACCCAGGGCAGTTCAGCCCCACCGCAACGGCCACCCTCATCTTCTATAAATGAACTCCTATAGCCGCTCTCCCATTTCCAGACCAACACCAAGAATCGCAATACTCCATGTGTGGAGTCCACGTCCAACACAGTCGTACGCAAGCATTTGACTTTTACTGATGCCAAAGAGAGACAACTCAGCGATGAGGCACGTACGGCAGCAGGAACAGATCGCCTGGAGCAGGAGCTCTCTGCCCCGTTGGACATCACTGCTGTAAAGCAACTTGGGGATATTTGTAGAAGCAGCAGGTTGATTTGTCTGGATCACGTGTCCTCCAGGTGGTCTCCATGAAGAAAACAGGGATGGTCTTTGTAAGGAGTAACAAATCCACACCTTGACATTAGCTGAATACTTGTTAATAAGAAAGAGGGTGTGGAGAACCCATTCCCGCACTGCCGCTTCTCAGGATACAGGAGAAACCTATGCTTTCACCAAGGTAACAACAAGAATCTTCACTTTGTCAACACTGATCTCATTATTCTGCAGGTTTCACCCAAAATATAACTCTGCAGTCCTTGTTTCCCTTCCCTTACGACAGGCACACACAACTGTCATAGTTGCATTGCATGAAGCCAGCGGAGGCGTGCAGCAGAGCAATCCTGCACACCATGCTCCGAGGGGGGTGCAGCGAGGTGTGCACCAGCGGCGGGGGGACCACAGCCGGCAGCAGGGGCGAGCAGCGCCCCGGCGGCACCCACGGCCCTGGCCGGGCAGAGCCCACAGACCCGCCGGCGCCCCGCAGCTCGGAGCAGCGTCATGGCGCGGACGCTGGGCAAACTCACGCGCTCTGCCCTTTGGCGGGCCACCGCTGGCCTCCACTTACTTCAGCAATCTCCGGCTGAGGTGAACTGCTGCACAAGGAGAGAAAGAGGAGTCCCCAGCTCCGACGTGCTGCTGGCAGACAGCACGAAGGATGCAGGCACATGGACATACACTTCTGGCCAAGTGAGGCAGAGGTGTAAAATAACCTCCTCCGGCACAAATCCTGCCCTGTCCCCTCTGCCCATGCCTCAGCTGTGTGTCAGCACGGTCCTCCTGCCTCTGACCCCACGACGCTGCCTGGCTCGGGGCTGCGTGCGTCTCACGCTTTAACACAAGGCACAGACCGCAGGCAGGTCACGATCAACACGGGAACAGGGCAGGGGGGAAAAAACAACACAAAAAGCCCCAGGTAGAAAGAGCAGTCTCTGGTCTTAGAGTCTCACTTCTGAGCAGCATGGTTGTGGGTTGTACAACAAAAGCCACACATAGGGCTTATCAGAGTCACTCCAGCCCCAAACCTGAAAAATTGCAGGTTTATAGCCACACATTGCTGCCTTACAAAATTTCATTGCTTGTAAACAAAGATAACTGATCTAAACCACAGCACGCAAACTGATGGGACACCACCTTACTCTAAGAAGTGGGTTTAAGTCTTATTTCCCAAACATTTATTATTATTATTATTGTTGTTATTATTATTATTATTATTACAGGTACTTGCACACCCCTGGTAGGAATGTCACGAGGCTATCAGATGGAGGGATTCCACCTGCAGATGACGCACAGGCTGCGCGAACAACCCCAAACCTGGCGGGAGAGGCAGGAGCGTGCCTCCCTGGGCAGGAGCAGAGGGCACTGAATGGAGCAGCTGATGGGAGCACTGCTTTCCGTAGGGGAACGCGATGTGTTAATTAAGAGTCTTTTTTCCCCACTGATCCACAGCAACAGGGAGGATTTTAACAAGCAAGGAGCAAAGGCTGCCCTGGCCGCCTCAGGCTTGGATTTTTTGGCTGTCAGTAAATTAAATTATGGGCCCCAACTTCAGGAGCTCCCATTCAGTGCCCAATACAGCAAACATCTCCCATGGTGATATTTTGGGGTTTTTCAACCACAGCTGTAAATAAGCTATGTGTTTTGGGGGTTCGTTATTTCAGCCAGAGTTTGGCCAGGTTGCCTGTCCCCAGTGAAGCTGCCAGGTGCTGGATGAAGGCACCTTACATGAACCCTTCCACCCTAAATGCCAGAATTATTTTTGTTAAGTCCTCCCTTTTTGCCCATGCCCTCAACACTGTAGAATTCACACTTTTCATAAGAAAAAACACCTCCACAAGGTGAACTCTCCCACTGCATCTCGCCTCAAGCCGCTCCGGCAGTGATCCCAGGTAACAGATAATTCGGAGCAGGGTCTACTCGGGGAAGTGGAGCCACCACAACGCGGGCCCACACGTCGTCCTCCCCACGCACACCCCTCCCGTGCCATTGCAGCAGTGGCTCACGCCGACCAGTAGCCCAGGCAGAGCCGTGACATCTTCTCAGGTTCTGATGTGACGTGACATCTTCTCAACTTAAAAGGCAGGAGACCGAGGTCAGCTGCTGCGCTCGCTGCAGGCACCAGCCCTGAGGTGCAAACTCAGCCCCTGGGACCCGGCCCTGTTACGCTCACGTCTGTGGAACAGCATCTGCGTCTGCAAATGAATATCCCGCATCTCCAGCGGGACCTAGCTTTGGCGTAAAATGCTATTCAGTTTAGGGCTAAAGCTGGCCAGGTCTTGGAGAACCGAAGGATTAAAACCTGATGAAAATGATGGAGAGCATTAGAAGGGTCTTGTTTCACACCAGTGGGAGACCAAAGAGGGTCATTTCTCATCGCTTATGCTCAAACACCAAAGCTCATGGGTGGCATTAGGAATATTTCAGGAGAACAACCACGCATTAAAAACACATTCTGGCTTTTTAAATGCATGTAATAATTAAAAGCATGGCTTGACATGCTGGATTTAATAAAATCCTCCCCTTCTGGCAGGCCCGCGCAAGCCAAAACCAAGCTTAAAACGAGTGGACAGTGACCCCTCAGAAGAAGGGACGTTGAAAGCATTTTTGTTGTACTTGCAGGGCAAGGGGAGGGGAAGGGACACAGGACCCGGGACTGTGTTTTGCTGGGAAGCATGACGACATCCAGGGAAGGAAGGGAACACTCTCAGCCTTCTGGCCTAAATTATCTGCTAACACAAATAATCAAATTCCAGGGACCACACTGCTCTGGCGCCGCTAAACCAAGGGGGAGGCCCGGCCCCAGCGCTGCGTGAGCAGGTGGCAGCCCACGCCTGACCCGCTCAGGATATTCAAGCGCGATATACGAAATACTGATGCTCTCCGAGGAAGCCAGCATCGCTCACAGTATCGTGGGAAGTTTTTAATGGCTCGCTCAAGGCAAGGCCTCTAAAATGTTTATATTAATACTTACATGCTGGATAGCCACTCATTTGGTCTCAGCTGGAAACCAGTCCAAACAGCTGAGAAACATCTGGCCGCTAACCTTGGACAACATCTAATCTGGTAGCCCAGGGATTTAAGAGCTCTCTTCGGAGGGACAGGAGTTTGGCAGATACCTTACCGGGATCTCTGCTCTGCTACAGTCGTTTCTCGAGTCCTGCTCACCGCTCCGGGTTGACACAGACAGCCGGTGTACCTCCCGATCCCACTTACACAGCCTCTGAGTCTCAGTGATTACGAAAAGCTGTAACTAAATAGTACTCCTAACTTCCAGGAACGCTCCTGAAGGTGCGTGACGGTGCGCGCTCCCCCTGCCCCGAGGAGAGAGACGGCGGCGGCCGCTCGCCAGCTCAGAAACGCGGGGCTCTCCGTCGCCCTGCCCCAGCAGGTCAGCGCCCCCAGCCCTCCAGCCTCCCCTCCGCTCCCTCGCCCCTCTGCCTGCGCCCACTGCCGACAAATAAGCGCGGATCTGCCCCAGAAAGCCTCCGTAAGGCAAACAAAAATCCTGTTCTCTGTAAATCTGGAGACCACTATCTGGGCAATATGAACATGTGGTTTTAAAGCGGCTCTGTGAGAAGAGCGAGCAGCAGGGAAAACGGACTCCTCTTCTCTGATGAAGATGGCTCCGAAGTTGGCTTCCCTTTTCTTTCCAGAATTCCTGCTTGTTTTTCTTCCAAAAGAAACTTCAGTGTTGGCTATCCTTAAACATTCTTTGGTGACTGGAGAGCTAATGAAATAATAAAACTTAAAAGAATAAATGTTGAGCAACAGAAAGGGGAAACTTTTAGACAGACCATTTGGCATTTATTCTCCCCTCCTATTACCCATCAAGGTACCACAGGGTTTCCTATCCATGTCAGGGCAAAGCCTCCAACAACCTGGCTCCAGAGGCAGAAAATTAGGACAGGACCCACATTTCTGAAAACCCTTTGTAGGCTTTATTTAAAAGGAGATACGGATGAAAAAGCTGACAAGATGTTTGACAGATATAAAATGATGAGAAGCTAGCTTATCTCCTTATCTTCCACGTCATCTTCTGCTCTTTGTTTTTTTGTTACAACAAATGTGGGAGACATCGGGGGAAAATGTAAAGGCACAAGCACCAAGGGTGTAGCACCAAGAAGGGAGGACTAGGAAGAAGATGCTCAATAAAGGCTAAAAAAAAATAAATATCTTTTTCCTAGCAGAGGCTGAGCGTGCTGGCTCTGGTCCAACAAAGCACTTAAGCATGTGCCAAACTTAAATTTGACTTCACTGGGGCTCTTCACAGGCTTAAAAGTTAAGCACATTCTCCAGCAATCTGCTACAGCAAGACCAGAGAAGACCAGAGAAAACGAGAATCTTAGTCAACAGCAAGGTTAACATGCTTTTGGAAAGCACCCTAGCCAAAGATTGATGCAATATGGCAATTTCCACTGACTTAGGAAAACTCTAAGCCATCAGAAAAAGCTTCTTAAATATAAAATAATATGCAAAAAAATTTAGACGTGAAGAGTATCACGATCAAATTCTCTTCACCTTCTTTCAGCTCAAGGTAGGTAGAGCTTGAAGCAGACAGATATTTACAGGTACGTGCAGAACTGGAACTCCCTTGTTTCAGTGGAAGCCGGTGCCAGCTTGAAAAAAATATTGAATTCACTGTGCTGTTTCTTGATGTAGGAAACACTGTCCTGTAGGTAAAGCGCTGACCTCAAATGCCTAATGGCCAATTCCCACAAACAGCAAGGCAAGCCACAAACAGCTCCTGCAGTGCTGGCACGACACTACAAAGGCTGGCATTTGGCAAAGGAGTAAGCGCACGTCCCGCTGCGTATCTCTGTTGGCTTTGTTTCCCTCGTTAAAACTGGCATAACTTAACACCGTTCCTCTACACCGCATCTGCCTGGTAGTGCCACAGGGAGCTCCGGTATCACGGCTCCGAAGCTGCACCGAGATACAGCGTTCAGAGCAGCCCGTCCGTCGGTCAGGCTGTTCGCGCAAGACCGACGGGCACGGCCGCGCTCCCCGGCGGCTTTTCCTGCTCAGCATCCTTGTACGACTCTGGGGTGAACCACAGACAGCACTGGCGTCTCACGGAGCAGCTGATGACACTTTTTGGCTAAAAAATTATCACTCTAATGATAGTGGAAGAAACTTAAATTTTAAATCCAAAGCACTGCAAGGAGTTTTGTAAGAGTACAGAAAAGGCATATTTAAGCATACACTCCCTAAGTACACACACAGAGCTTGATTACAACAAAGCAAGAAGCAAACAACAATCAGTCTTTATTAACAATTAAAATCTCACTGCAGTGCTGGTTTTCCCCCTAGCAAGTTAATGCCTGTACAGTGAGAAAGTCATGACAAACAGGCTTTTAAAACTGGAATCGATTCAGGATAAATATGAAAAGTGGTTCCCACAAGGGGACTTGACATTTAAATTGAGCAGCATTTGCACCTTACTCAGACCCAAGCCTTGGAAAGCTTGCTAGCTCCCTCTACCGTCTTCGTATTACGAGCCGAGTCAAGAGCGCGCTCCACATCCCTGGAAAGCACTGGCCGGTGAGGGTTTTTTATTGTAAGCGTCCGGTCCGCTTGGTAGGAGGATGGATGGCTCACCCAACCGCTGCGGGAAGCAGCAAGGGGCAGCCGCATGGCGATCTCCTGCTCAAACCAGTCTCCTCCCCGAGCGCTGCTTCGGCCACCTCCAGCACCACCTGCTCCAAGGAACAGCATTTATTTTATGGGCGATCCACTGAATGTATCTATTCACCCTTCGTATCCTTCTCTTACGAGACCCTGGTTCAGGACATAAACCGAGGGTCGGCGGGGAACAGCTGACCGCTTTGCCTTTACACCGCCAGAGTTAGGATCAACAGAGGTGAGAGACGGTTTTGTTACCCCACCTCACTTCTGAAGCAATAAACCATTTCTGAAGCAACCAGGCTCCGGGACGACTGGTCTCTTCCACTACGTAGTCCGCAGGTCGCGTACACTGACAAAGCTACAGCACGTAGATTCAACGGCAGCTGACTCTCGGGGCGTTATTTTTCCATGCCGCTCCTACGTGGCTGAGAGTGGAACAGCAGGGCATTGGAGCACTGCCACGTTCGAAGAGCGCAACTCCTAGGTGAGAAAATTTACAGTGACCCCCCCCCTTTTCTTTTTCAGAGCACCACCCAACTTGGTACGGCCAATGCTGCTCACAGGTGACTCTTGCCAGCGCAGCTCCCGGCAGAGCACGGCCCGGGCCAGGGTAGAACGCAAACCAGACCGTTTCAAGGTTTGAAAATGGTTACTTGAAGTACAAAGTTTGGGGGAGGCTCCAAACATGCACCAAGCACATCCTCCTGCACAGGGCAAGGGCGCTCTTACAACAGCTCTGCAGAACAGAGATAGTCAAGCAGCACGCTGTCATTATCAAGCATTGTTCCGATTCCCATTTAACAGTTTTAGATACCAAGCTATTTTAAATAAACACACACACACGATGCTGACAAAGTATTAGTCGCATTGTCTTCGTAGATACCCTCCGAGCTACCAAAGGACCGAGTAGGATTCCAGGCTAGAAGCCAGCAGCAAGTTTCACAAAGTTTCACAAAAGGTCATTCCCTTTTTCATTCCTAACCCAGGAAGAACCTTTTTTCACCACAACGCTGAAGTGAATGCACGAGTACCTTCTGGCAATCCTCTGAAGCGGAGACGCTTTACACTTGGAAAAGACCAAAATTTCACAGCCCCGTTTTTATCCAGATTTGGAGAGGTCGCCATCTTTTTACACTTCACTATTTGAGGGAAAACAGGTAAAATTTCAGGTTGTGAACTTATCCTTGAACTTGACAGACAGCGCAACATGCAACTGTACAGGGATTCGATTTCCTCAGGACTACAGCACGTAAAGGTCACTGCAATGCCACAGCACCTTCGGGCAGCACACGTTATCTAGAAATTCATTTCAGCAGTTCCTTAGCATCACGTAACGTTACCAACTGCCAAGTCTATGGGAGTCTGAGGTTTAAACTAAAACTAAAGATTCTCCTTGGCACAGCAGCAGCAGCTGGATAAAGACAATTGCCTTTCGCAAAACCAGTTTACATACTGTTAGCTAAATGTGATCTGTAGGAAGATACTTCCAACAAATCAGGAATTCCA
Source organism: Scopus umbretta (assembly GCA_013400535.1). Classification (NCBI taxonomy): domain Eukaryota; kingdom Metazoa; phylum Chordata; class Aves; order Pelecaniformes; family Scopidae; genus Scopus; species Scopus umbretta. The sequence goes on from VZTL01008691.1 coordinate 72,191, forward strand.
TAAGGGATCAAAATTCTAAACATAAATACAATTAAAGCCTTCTAATATTAATGCACACTTTTTATTATATTAAAATCAGGCAATGGTCTGATACAATAAAAAGGCTGCTTATGGAATACTGTTATGTTAAACTTTAATTACAGAGGATGTTAAATCCTTACAACTAGTATTTGCCTCAAAAGAGTTAATGGAAACCTCAATCTTTCATTGACTTGATAGCTGCTGCTTTAGAATGTGTTTATTTTTACTTTTCTTTTTTTTTTTTTCCTTTTTTTCTTTTTCTTTTTTTACACAAACACTGAATTTTTCATAAAACTTAGGACACACTAGGTTGGTTGTATGTAAGCTTGCATCCACATTTCAGCAGTTAGTGGCCCGAAACAGTAAACCAGAAAAGGCAGTGATTTGCCAGGATGCAAAGCCAAAAAAGGTCCTTAATCTGCTGTATGCACCGCTTCCCCAAAACCTTCACTGAAGAGATTTCTCTTCTAAGACTTACAGAATCGTAATACAATCTACTACACTGATTTGATTTGTCTGTAGTCGTCACATCTTTAGAAGGGTCAAACATTTAAGTGCAACATTTCATTAATTAACATTCTTGGGTCAATCCAAAGCACCAAAATACAACTATGTGAGCTGGAGTGTGTGTTCAGAATCTCTATGTGCAGAGGTTCCGCGTTAAAGTTTAGCAGCAGAAGATTTCGGCAATCCTGGTAAATTACTGCTCTTTTCACCACGTCAAAAGCCTATCTACTAACATCAGCTGTGGCCAGCTTGGCGGTGTGGCAGCAGTGCTGGAGGGACAGGGAAAATCCAAGTTTGCGAGCAGAATAGATACTCTTGTTTCCCAGGGTGGTGAAAACTAAATCTGTTGCAAAACCAAAATGATAAGCAGGAGGGAACAGGTCAAGTTATTGCCCCAATGCTTACCCCTGCTGGCCAGGGGTGAGAAGAGTCACAAAGAGGGGCAAAAAGAAAGCAGCACCCCCACTGAAAAGAGGGGAAGAAGGAAGAGATTAAAAGAACCCCGAATCCCTCACCCAAAGCCCATGTCACTGGGGAGGGGGACCAGGAAGAGAAATACAATCTATGCCTTGGCCAAAGGGAAGAAGGAAAGCTTGCCCCAGATTATCAGGGCATTAAAAATAAAAAATAATAAAAAACCAAAAACGACCACAGTCACATTCAGCCTTTACTAGAGATAGCACAAAGGGAGGGATGACTGAGGTTAGCACACGTCCCCATTAGTAGTCCATAAAGCCCAGTGTAGTACTGGAAGCAAAAACCTTTGTGTCTACTCTAATAAATAGCCCTGAGCTTCGACTCTATTGCAAAAGACAGAAAAAGAAAAAAAACAAAACAAAAAAACCAAAAAAACCCCAAAACAGGCCAGACACACAGCAAGGTGATTGTGGGATGTATGCTTTCACAGTTAAGTTAGATGTGCCACACTGGTCTTGACAGTAATAAATTTAAATAGACTTTTCCTGATACCAGAAGTTCAGCTATGTGGACAGTGGTTACACAACAGGATTATTTGTTATAGCACAACTTATATTTCAAATGAAAAAAAAAAAATTAGTATCATTTACAGTATCTCAAGAAAAACTTCCTTTGAATGGGAACTTCCTTTCCAGTATTTTGAGGTCTACAAGATGCATCTAGAAAATTTACTACTGTGGAAAATGAAGACAGCTTAAATTGAATAAGGGGGGCATGTTTTTTTTTTGTTGTTTTTTTTTGTTTTTTTAATTAATTGCTGTAACATTGTCCTTCCGGTGGTTGAGGAAGTTTCATATTTTCTTTAGACATCATTAGACGCCGAAGCTCTTGCAGAACAACTTTGATACTATAAGAATTCTGCCATTTTGCTAGGACTGATATGGCTCTGGGGTCCACCTAAAATAGACAAAAACACCATTCCTGTCAGAATCGATACGTTTGATACACTTAACCCCCCCC